>JAODAL010027231.1:0-55302 GCA_025379985.1 Phyllomedusa bahiana
TTATGAAGCATATACAACTTCTGGGTCCTTCTGCACCACCAAATGTCTCTGATATCATGGGAAAGCATACAAATATGTTTAATGTCAGATTCCATAGGAATCTAATGGAAATAAATGGGTCAAGTTCCATAATTATGGAGCTATATACTAGTAGTAGTAGAACTTCTTATACAGCACAATACAGAGAACCACATAGCTGTACCCTGCGTGCCTAAAGTTCTTTCCAAACTTGACAGGTAACATACCATGATATCACGAGACAAAAAGTTATTTCAATGGCTTTTGTTGTGATTTAAGACCAAATAATATAAAATGGCATAATATCACATTCAAATTAAACTATGCTACATCTGTATGTAGTTTATGACAAACTATGATAATGTCCTGACTTTGTGTATACTATTTAATACAATGTGTATATAGGTATCTATGTGTATGTTGTAGTCGATTAGCACAAATGTAGTTGAGACAGTCGTTTGGCATCTGTTAACCAGGTTTGGTCTTTATTTAGCCACGAGTCAAAAACTATAACAAAAAAGATGGCTTGACTTCAAATGCAACAGAAACATACACAGTCCGTGTATATGACATTAATGCAAAAATGCTACAACATAAATCTTAGGCTGTCTAGTCACTCACTAAACATGCAGAGAATCTCTCTCTAACAGTGGTCTTGGCCTACTGCACAACACCACAGACAGTTAATCACAAAGTCCAGTCTCTCAAGCCTAGAGGACAGAGCCACCTTCCGCAGCTCTGTTTGTTGCTCCAACCAACTCTTCGCAGCCAACCAAACACCTCTGTCCACCTGACTGACCAGGCTTAAAATGAGGTAAACCTGGCCTGGATATGTGGGAACAGGCATCCCCACCCACCCCAGACGCCCAGCAAAGAACTGGCCCGGTTTGACTGATTCCAACAGCCATACTAAAACCACCAAGGTGACAGTAACCTAGGGTCACTGTCACAAAAATGCTGCTTCTACTCCACCGAGATTATACATCTGTGTGTACTGTATGTGTGTGTATGTGTAATATATATATATATATATAACGCCTCACTCACATTTCGGCCGCCATCTTGGACCGTAGGACTTTGTCACCTTGTACCTTCCTCCAAGGTCAAGGCTCCTACTTTGGGGCAACATCTTCCCTACATCTTCAGGGGCACAGACATTTTACTGTCATTTACTACAGGCAGCACAACCCATGTACACTCTGCAACAAAGAGGTCACAAACCCTTTAGCCCCGCCTGCAGACATTCAAAGGGGGTTTCTACTAACAATCCCGGGGTAGCCACGCTATCAAAACCAATAGCCCTTCTTCCACACAGCGACTCCCTTTAAACCTTGTCCCCCACTGGGCATGTCTTCCCCAAATTTTAGGCCCCCAAAAATAAGCAAAAGCCCCTTTGGGTTGGCCCCAGCAAAACATTTACTTCACAGGAAGCAGTAAGAAAACCCCCCCTCTAAATTTCGCAAAATCCACAAATAGCCGCTTGGGGCGCCCCTTGACCCCCAAACCGCTACCTCTTTGTCTGCAGGTTTAAAAGTTTGGAAAACCCAAACTTTTCCCCCTCACAAGTCCTTTGGTCCCCCTATTTTTCTCCCCCCCCTTTTTTTCGGTCAGCTCCCCCTCTGTTTACTGGGCTGAACATATGGACTTTCTTATTTTCCCCCTCTGTAATTTCTGCTGCACTTGGTTTCTACGGTATAGTCCCCCATAAATGAATGTTAGAAAAGTTGGGGGTTTCCCCAAACTCCCTTATCCTCAAAAATTTGACCACATTCCCTGGTATTTCACAATGCCAAGGGAAAACATTCCCTTTTTCATTTCCCTCTCCCTCCCAAAACCCTGTTTTCTAGCAGCAGCCCTTTTTTCCCAGAAATGGGGAAAGGGGTTTTTCCCTGCACATCCTTTTTAACCAAAATTCCTAAGGGAGAACTTTAAACCCCTTACAGGGTCACCCCCAATTTTTTCCTACATAAAATTTTCCACATTTTTGCCTGGAGTAAAAGGGCCCAAAACACCTTTATAAATGAAATTTCTTTTTTAACCGGGGACGGGGCCATTTTCATGGTTTTTTCCCCACTTTAAAAAAAACCAAAACTTGCTGTTTTTAAACCTTAGGAAAAATTCAAGAACTTTTTAAACACCAAAAAAAATCTAGGGGATTTTTGGGGTTTGAAAAATGGCACCCCCCGGGGGTCTTCCCAAACCCAGGACAAAACCCCCTGCCCAAAAGGGTTACAAATTTTGTCCTTTCCTCGGGGAAAAAATTTATCAGTTGCCTCAAAACCCTGCACCTCTTTCCCCTCTGGGGTTTCAGCCCATGTCACCTGCCCTTCATTTAGGGTTAAGCATACACCCACCTCGTGGTTTTCTAGCAGTTTAAAACTTTCCCTTTACCGCTGTCACTGTAGTCTCGTGACCATTGTATTTAAAGCTTTTTGGGGAAAATTTTGCCCCCAATTGTGGCATAGGCCCTAAAGGTTTTAGTGTTGAGCGATTATTATCAAAACAAAGTTGAAATGGGCCCACGGTATTTACGTTAAATCGGGTTTTTTTAAAGATCACACGAAAATTTTTTGGGGTTTAAAATCTGTGCAAAATTTCAATTAATTTTTCCCGCCAGTTTTGGCGCTCCCTTTTTTTTGGGCCCAGCCAAGCAAACCCCTTACAAAATTAAGCAGGGGGGGGTTTGTGTGTGGGGAAAACATAAAAGGGATGTTGTATGGTTGCAAATTTCCCTGGAAAAATCACATGCCCACCCGTTTTTTAACAAAAAACAGCCCATCCTGTTAATGTTTATTGTTGTCAGTATCTCAAAGCATGGGATTTCGCTCCCCTCTGTCAAAAAACTAAAGCGAAATTATTCTATTTGTTCACAGAGACGGCTTTTACTTTTTGCTTTTGATCCTTAGAACTCTTTTGATCAAGATTTGCAGTTTTAGGTAGTTGGAAGAGAATTTTAAAGTGCATCTACCCCCTGTAAAGGGTCACGGGGGGGGAGGGGGGGGGGGGGCGGGGCGGAAACGAAAAACTTTTTAAAAAAAGAATATTATATTGAATTTGGCATTCATTGAAATTAGCTTTATTATTAACAGTTTACTTTTAAAGATATTATTTGGATTTTGGTTTTTCACCCTTAACTTTTATTAGGATACAGATCTTTTCAAATTTAACTGCAGGTCTATTTGTTATGTGTAAAACTCCACTTTGTTTTACCCATTTATAAAATTTCAGAAGGTTTCTTTTTTTTTTTCCCCAACAATTTCCGGGTTTTGTTGAAAAGAGCCACCTTGCTTTAAAATTTTTTAATCCGAATTGTGAAACTCACCACGGGGTGTTTTTGTTTTGGTCCCAAAAAAAATAATTTTTTATTATCCTTACTTTTCAGATACGTTTTTTTTTGCCTTTTGCCCATTCCAAAATTTTTTTTTTTTGTGACCCAATTTTGGCATTTAAAAATTTGAACCCCGCAATTTTTTGTAGTAAACCACAGGTGATTTGATGGGTTTCCCAAAAAAATACCTTTTATTACCCGTATACTTTCCAAGAAAAGGTTTTTTGCATTTTTTGGCCCGGGCCGGGATTTGTTTGTTTGGGGAAACCCCCCTTGCATTTTTAAAATTTTTAACCCCCAAAATTTTACTAAACCACAGGTGAATTGTTTGGTGCCAAAAATTTTCTTTTATTATCCTAAACATTTCAGAAAACGTGTTTTTTGCACTTTTGCCCATTCCGATTTGTTGATAGAAGCCATTTGAATTTAAAAATTTGAATCCAGCAATTGTGTGGGTCACCACGGGGTGAATTGATAGGTGCCAAAAATACCTTTTTTTTTTCCTTTTATCCCATTTTAGTTTTACGTGTTTTTTGCTTTTTTTTGCCCACCCAAGATTTGTTGTTTGAGCCCCCTTTGGGCAGTTAAATTTAAATACAGCAATTTTGTTTTGATTTGGGGATTTGAAAATTGCTGTGAGGGGCCGTTTTTTAAAATTAAGAGACGTTTCAAAAAAACCCTTTTCCCATCCCCTTCAAATTTTTTTCTTCTGAACATGGACCCGGGGAATGGGGGGGGGTGGGGGGGGAAGGGAGCAAAGGGGGGGTTAGGAAAAATGGGGGAAAAGGGGGAAAACGGGGGAGAAGGGTGCTCCTTCCAGTGTTTGGCGAAAACATGCAACCCAGCATTGTCGGTTGCAGGACCGCCCGGTGTCATCGCTGGGTCAGAGCCCGGGAAAATTTCATAACAAAAAAGCGCGCCAATCATTTCCCTTTCATGGTTAATGAAACCCCAACCCCGCGGGTTTTACCTCCTCGTCCTCCCACCAGGGCCCACAAATGTCGTCTTTCAGAAACCGCCCCAATTGAAGGGGAAGGGCCCACCCCAAATGTAAAAATTTTGTGCCCCCAAAAACCCCCTGTGGAAAATTTTCCTTTTTTCTGAAGCCCTTTTTTAAATGCCCAAAATGGTTGGGGGTCGGGATCCCATCAGAGGAGGAAAGGAACCCGGTCAATCGGAAAAAATCCCAGGCGGCCCGGCAACCCCTTGGGCGGGCCCCTTTTTTCCCCCCCTTGTACCCGCATTTCCTGGATGCGAATGCCCAGGACGGAATTTTCATGTTTTTGATGGATGATGAGGGTTTGACGACATTGCGGATCCAAATGGGTTCTTTTCAGCAAAATTTTTGCTTGCGAGCGCTTCATAAAGGCCCGAGGACAAAGACGTTGGGGGTAGGGGCAGTGCGGTCCCGCCTCAAAAAGGGGGAGGGCGGCGGGTCAAAAAAGTCCCCCCCTTAAATTTTAGACCTCCCCACCCCACGTTCAGGGGGGAAAAAAACCCCCCTGCCCTTTCGCTTTTTTCGCCCCCGTAAAAAAAGGTCCAGGACCTCCCAGCCTGGACCTTTTCCTTTTGAGCGCCTCTGATTCCCCCAAAGCGTGTATATGCCCCCCCCTTTCCCGGGGAAAACCCGCTAATTTGGGGCAAAAATCTTTAGGTTTTTAAAACCCCCCCCAAAACATTTTCTGTCACATGAACAAATGCATGAGTTAAAATTGGAAATCAAAAAACCTTGGCCCAAAAAAAAAAGGCCCCAAAGACCGACCGGGGTTTCCAACCCCTGTCCCCCCCCTTTTTGTCCCCGGCCTCCCCCCTTCCCCCCGCCCAAAACCAAGCGTTCCCACCCTCCCCCATGTCCTCTCAGAGTCTTGATCCAAGGGTTTCGGGCCCTAAACCCCTTCTACCCCACACCGCCCGCCCCAAACCCCCCCAGCAACCAAAAGGGACCCCAACCCAAACCCCCCCCCCCCGGGCCCCCCCAGTTTTAAGGACTCATCCGAAAGGGGCGGCCATTAGCACCCCTTTTTTGTTTTCCCAAAGGTTTGGGAGCAAAGAAAACCATTTTAAACCCCCCCCCTTAACCCAAACCCCAAAAGCAAAATGCCCGGGCATTGCCAGGGCTTTTTCCCCCTTGGAAAAGTTTCCTTTTTCCGTGGGGGGGGGACAAAAGAGGGGGTTCCCTTTCATTAAAATGGCCCCCTTCCCTTTCCCCCAAAAAACCAGATGCCGAGCAGCTTTTTCTTTCCCAAAAACCCGCCCCTCCCTGGCCACCCCACTTTCCCTTCTAAAATTTCAAGCGGGGTTGTCGGGCATCTGTGGGGGGGAAAAAAGCCCTTCTGCCCCCCCAAACCCCATGGACTATTAAGCCAGGCCCAAGGCCGTTTAAAAATCTTGGGGCCCGCTCGCTGAGTGGATTGTCCTCGGGGGGTGAGGGGTGGCCTCTAAAGGCTCGGAGCACGCTTTTCAAAACCCCCGGGGGGGGGTTTTGCGGGGCCTTTTTCCCCCAAAGGGTCCCGGGGTGGCACCCACGGGCCCAGAGAAACCCAGGCCGTGTTAAAATTAATCGGGCCTTGGAGCCCCCGCCACCAAAAGGTTTCAGGAGCAAGGGACGGCTCTCTGCCGAAGGGCCCGAGCGCTGGCTGGGTGAAAAAAGAACCTTGTGCCAGGCAAGGTGGGTGGGGCGATAACGGTCCAAATCTGCGGGGGCCCCCCTTAAAATCCGGGAGCAGGACACATCCCTTGCCGGGACATGTCATGGGAAAAACGTCGTCCCGAAATTTCCCAAACGCCTACCCGGGTCTGGGACTTTGCCGAAAAAGGCTCAGAGGTCTGGGGTTGCACTTCCGGCCCTTTCCCCCCCCCTGCTTCGTTTCCCCCCTGGCCTGCGTTGGCAGCGTAGCTCCCGGCCCCCCGTCAAAAGTTCCCCCATTGTTAAAAAATGGCACATGGTTAAAATTTCCCCTCCCACAAGCTCCCGCGAAATTTTGGGTGAGCCCCGCAATGCCAAAATTCGCGAAAAAAAAGAAAAATGAAACCAAATGGGACTGAACCCAAAAACAGCGGTGCGGACCCCGGGGTGTTGAGCCCGGAAAAAGTTTGGAAGGGAGGGTGAAAGAGCTCTGCACCAAACCTTGCCCGTTTTTGAAAAAGCCAAAAAAATGGTCATGCGGCCGGGTGCCCCTTTTCCCCCATGGCATTGTGGGTTTTATCTTAGTTTTTGGAAAAGATCGTTTGGACCTCTGAAACATCAGGGCCCCTACGACCCCAGGAAGAGACGGACCCCGGCCCGGACCAAAGGACCTTTCTCTCCCGTCAAAACCCCAAAGGGCCACGTTTCACAATTTTATCATTTTTTTCATTAGGGATGGTTCGGGGGAAGGGGTAGTGCGAAAGGGAGCGCCCCAGCTTAAAAGGGGGCAACATCTGAGGGAAAGGGCAGGGGGTGTTTGAAAAATGTGGGCCCCGGGGGAAACGGAGGAGGGGGAAGAGGAAATTTTTTAGACACCGACGTTACCCGGGCATCCCCGCCTTGGAAAAAAGGTTTGGGGCGAATTTGAGGAGGAGGAGGGAAAATTGGAAAAATCAGTTTGGCCCAGTGCCCCTCCCAAAACAGGGGCTTGGGAAATCCCAAGGGGTCCTCTCTCACATAGTGCTTGGATGTCCTTTTCCCCCAACATGATCCCCGCATTAAGCCCCTCAAAAAGGAAAAAAAGTTTTTCTTGGGGGGCCACCCCCCTGGTACATTTAGTACAAAACAAAAATCAAACACTTTCCCTTCCCCCCACCCAAAAAAGAGTAAAAAGCAGGAAATTTGGGGACCTTGTGGATTGGGCAAATTTGGGGAATTTGGTTTTGGGCCCGTTACGTTCTTCAAATGGCACGGTGGAACAACGTCAGCGCCCTGACAGCAGTAGGGCCAAAATAGCCATAGCGGCAGCAGCAAGGGAGGCAAGGGGCCCGAAGCCTAAAAAGAGTTTAACCCCCTGGCAATTTTTTATTTACCCCCCTCACCAAAAGTGCAATGCAGGGGACACATCCAACAAAAGAAAACCAAACTTAAAATCATGGGGTTAAAAGACTTTTGGTCTCAACCCGATGTTTTTGGGTGTGTTCGGGACCCAAAAAGACTTTGGGTATCCCAAAAAGGGACGAAAAGGCCAGAGCTCGCTGCCACACATAGAGGGGGTCCTGCCCAAAAACCCCCGCGTCATTTCTAAGCCCCCGGGACCTTCCACAAACTGGGGAGTCTTTTCAACAAACATCCCCGGGTTTCCCCAGATAATGGGATCGTTTGGGCTTTTATCAGATGAAAAACAGGCATGGATCTCTGATGATGTTGTTGGGCCCCCCAATTTCCCGGGGCACCCTTTTGTTGCCGGTTTTTACTTCCATTCCTTTCCAAAAAAGAAATGGTCCTCTTTAAAACTTTTTTTTTTTTTAAAAAGTTTATTTTTTACTGCAATTTTTTTTCTCTTTTCCCAAAAGTTTTATTTTGTTTGGTTTTGCTGTGAGGGGATGGGGGAAAAACAGCAAGGGTTTTTGACAAAACCCGTATTTCCCCTTTAAATCACTTTTTTCTTTAGAAATTTTCGCTTTTTCAATGGTTTTTAGGGTTTATGTTTCGGTTTTGGTTTCGCCCATAATTTTGGGGCCTTTGGAAAAAAGGGGCCCTTTTAATGTGGCATTTTTCCCTAAATTTTTAAAAGTGGCCCCCAAAGTAATTTTCTTTTGGGGTTTAATTTTTTGGGTTCCAAAAAGTGCTTTGAAATAGAAACTCGGGGTCCTAAAAATTCAAAAAAAAAGGTTTGTTTTTTAAAAGGGGGTTGGGGGTTTTTTTCAAAATTGTAAAAGTGGCTTTTTAAGGGCCATTTTTTGGGGTTTGGGGGTTTTTTGGTTTGGCCATTTTTTTTTGGGGTGTGGGAAAAAATTTCAGGGGGGGGGGGGTTTTTTTTAACCCTTCCCGGTTCCATTTTTGTTAAAAAAATGTGTTTTAACAGAACCCCCCTTTTTTTCTTCACAATTGTCAAAAAAGGGGCTCCCAAGGGTGAAAGGTTTTCTAGTCAGAAAAAAAAAAATAGGTTAGGAAAAAATTTAAAAAGGGAAAAACCAAAATTTGCAAAATGACTTTTTTTTTCCAAAGGAAAATTTTTAAAAAAATAAGCTATCAAATCCCCTGAAAATTTAGGACAACCCAATTTTAAAATTTTAAAAAAGAAAAAAAGAGAAACAAAAGACAAAAGGTTGGGATTCCCTTTTCCCATTTTTATTAAAATGGGGTTTTTTAGGGGGGAATTTTTTAACACCTAAAAAACTTTTGCCATGTACCCAAAATAAACTGGGTAAAAAAAAATTCCCCCCCCCCTGAAATTTTTTACCAAGGGAGGTACCGGGGAAAAAAACCCCCGACCAAAATTTTAGGTTATTCAGAAAGACCTGGAGTTGGGCCAAAAGAAAGGGGAACAAATAAACCAGAGACCATTTTCCCCCCCAGACGGTTGAGTAAAAAAAAGGAAAAAGGGGGGAAAGGGAAAAAAAGGCCCCAAAAAGGAAAAAAGGGCAAACCGGGGGAGGCCAAAAATTGGAGGGGTTTAAAAAAACCAAACCATAATTTCCCAAGGTTGGGAAAAAAACCCCAAAACTTTAATTGGTCCCCCACCTTTTTACGGGGGGGCAAAGCGCCCCCCAGGTCTTGAAACTTGGGGGAAAAATGGGAAAAAGGAAAGGGGGGGAAAGGTTTTACTCCCACTTTTCCCTTCTTTGCTTTAGCAAACCCACTGTTTTCGGGTTTCTAAGGGGTCCAAAAGGGAATTTTTAAAATGGGTTTTAGATGACAGGCCCAGCCCTGGGCTTCCCCTCACCCCCACCCAATGTAAAATACTGGCCCTGGCCGCCCGGACCCCTCCGTGCAACAAAAAATGGATTTAAGGGAGCAATAGCCCCTTTAACCCAATTTGGGGCAAAAAGGAAAGCTTCAAAATTTCTCAAAAAAAATCAGATTTTTTTAATTAAAAGGGATTTCTGTGGGGGTTAAGTTGTGCCCAAAAAAATTGGCCCCAGGGGGTGGAACAAATTGGCCCCAATTTGAGGGGTTAAAATTTTCTGGGGGGGATACTTTATGAGGGGCGATCATTTGCTCCCGGGGTCTGTCCCTAATCACTGGGAAAAAAGGATTTGGGGGAAAAAAAGAAACCCCTTGAATTGATTGGCTAATCCGTTCCAAACCAGAAGGGCAAAAGTTTTTCTCAAATAAGAAAAAGGGTTTTGGGGGGTGAAATTTGGGAAATTTTTTCTTTAAGGGGTGTCGGACGAAAAAAAAAACATTTAAACGGGGTAAAAAAAAACCTTTTAAAAATTTTAGGGGGGGTGTATGTTGGTTATTTTTAAAACTTTTTTTTTTAAAAAAAGGGAAAAGATAATTTTGTTTTAAAATTATAAATTAAAAATTCCCTTTTAAAAAATTTTTTTAAAAAAATGTCGTTACCAAAAAATTTTTTAAAAGAAATCCCTGGTTTCCAATTTAATTTCAAATTGTTTCCACTTTGTGATCTGTGGGTCAAAAAATTTTTAAAGGGGTCATGCCCCTTTTTGGTACGGCAAGGGATAGCCCAAAGTCCATTTCAACCAAAAATTTGGGGGTTGGGAAAAACTCCTTTTCCAGCCTTTTTTAAACCTGTGGGTCGCAGGATTTAAGGATTCGCTACAGAACACAGGTTAGTTTAAGTCCGTTCCCTTAATTTGGGGTTGTTTGAAATTATCCCTTTTTTTCTGGGGGCACTTTTTTTAAATTTTTGGGGCCTGATTTTTGGGGCTCATTTTGCCCCTTCCCGGAAAAGGAAAAATTCAATTTTTCCAGTTCAAAGGGGAAAAATGATTTTTTCAAATCTTAATGCCTTTGGGCCCCTTTTTTTTTTTTTGGGGCTAGGGTTTTTAAAGGGTTTAAAGCTTTTGTGTTTCCAAAAAACCGGGGTAGTGAAATTGTTTCCCCCCCGTGAGTTTTTTTTTTTGTGGTTTTTTAAAAACCCAAGTGGTTGCCCAAAATGTTGCAGTTTCCCTTTTACTTTGTGGGTTTTTAATTCCCGCTTTTAAAACCCTTTTTTGGGTGTAAAATGAAGGGTTGTTTCCCCTCCCATAGACTTTAATTGGCATCAGGATAATTATTATCGACATATCGGTATCTTATTGATTTAATTTTTCCGAATTTTCGACTTTTTGGAAACCCATACGATAGTCAACGTTTAAACGCTACACTACCAGGTTTCACTAAGGGCCCCCCCCCAACCTTCCCCTTTCATTCCCGCCAGTCACAATGTGGATTTCCATCACAGATATACTGCTCAGGGCTGCACACAGAATCTGCCTCAGCACATGTTTTCTTTACAAATGTATCTACATCCTTCTTTGAGGCCTCATTCATACCAACATACACTACCCTATGGTCTGGACACATCCTCTTTA
Source organism: Phyllomedusa bahiana (assembly GCA_025379985.1). Classification (NCBI taxonomy): domain Eukaryota; kingdom Metazoa; phylum Chordata; class Amphibia; order Anura; family Hylidae; genus Phyllomedusa; species Phyllomedusa bahiana. The sequence continues at coordinate 10,799 of JAODAL010027231.1, forward strand.
AGCTAGTCTCCTCACACTCAGCAACAGAGTCCTCATTCCCAGGATTTGCGCTCTCTTTCTGACAATACACCGGCCGCGTTCACACTGGGACAGAACGGGTGGTCATGAAGCACTGGGCACGCATTACCTGCTACTTGCATGCTACCATCAGCTAAACACTGTGCACTGAGGTCACTGGCAGACACACTCACCAGCTGGACTCCCGACACTTCACACACAACTTCAGGGCACGCACACTCCTATTCACAGGTTTCCACCACAGGGGATGCAGCGGACACCTTGTTGCTAGGGGCAACCACATAAGCTCCACCTGAGCCTAACACTACGTTAGCACATTTCTCTGGATGGCCTCCCAGCATGGGACCCACATCCTCTGTGATACTCTCAGCCTTGTTGATCATGACCTCTAGGGGAGTACTTGAGCTCGTTTGCTCTGTAGCTGGGGCTGTCCGTTCTTTAGAAGCTAGTTCCCACTCATTAATCTCACAAAAATTTTCAATCGGCAACACAGCGTGTAATAAACTGAGTCTTTTAGACTTTACCAGTCCATCTTCCACAGTCCTTCAACAGCTCTTGGGACTCTTCTGGCCTGGCAGCCTTTCTTGAGCTCTACCAAGCCCAACCAAGTCCTCACAATATTTATGGGTACGTTTAACAGTCTGAGTGTCATTAGTATCAGGAGCACCTCCCACCGCTGTGTGGCACCTCCAACTGGCTCCCTCTGCTGGTGAAGCTGGTTGCCCCTGGAGATGGCAGAATGCAGGTCTCCTTGCGACTCCGTTTTACTCGGGCATATGTTTATCACACCTTGGCCCACATTCAGACTGTCCGGCAGCGAGTCTCCACTCCTCATCATGCCAGGGACTTCCACAGCTGACAACTCTGACTCTTCCCTCATAGGCAGTGTCCCAGCACTGTCTACAGGGGGCGCTTCCCAGGAAAAGCCACCTGCTCCATCTGGTACATTCTCTGCCCCCACAACTGCCAGAAATAGGGAAAGTCTCTGCCCAATATAAATCCCACTTGGAGGTCCTCACATACCTCCAGTACATGGTTGGCAGACCCACAACAGGTGTCAAAGTGCAGTGCCACAGTCTTACCCGGTTCTGGTCGTACTTTCACAAATGGGATAATGTCCGGGTGCACTCTGGAGACCTTTTGCTGATAATCCAGACAAACGCACAGTGGGATCCCACCCACTTGCCACTCCAGAGTTTTTACTGTCAGCGCATCACGCTGGACCGCAGTAGTCACTTTCAGTGGTAGACCTGCGTCGCCCGTGGTAATGACAGAATCCAGGCCTATTAGAGACTTGGTTTTCCCCCGTTTGGACTTTTTCTTGGAAGGATGGACTGCCTTTATGGCTTCCAGACCTTCCCCCCAGCCACAGTTTTGTACACATTCCCACCAGGGCTTTGGTGGGTTATAGTGATCGGGTACAGCTGGCTGGGTGGTCATGCGGTGCACCAGCTTGAAAATGTCCTCCATAGCTGAAACTTTCCCAGCAGCAACAGTCTCTACACTGGAGTGTGTCTCCTGTCTCTCCAGAGACGGTCTCCTGCTCCACTGAGCCAGTCTTTCTCCACACAAAAGGCTGCTTTACGTGTGTCTCCATTCAGACAATCCTTGCTCAACATAGCTAACTTGCAGGAGTCCCACGTAAACTATAGCAGCCCTATGCAAACTGCAGCCTTTTTCTGCAAACCTTTGTGCACATGTCAGCTTGTGCCCAACTTATGCCAGTTAGTGTCAATAATGCCATTCGCAATCCTCCATCATATGTGACGCCTCACTCACATTTCGGATGCCATCTTGGACTGGCTCGGGGGGTCTTAGCTCCAGGATCGCCGTTTTCCATAAAACGGACTGGCACTCCAACATATGGCACACCGACAAAGGCTTCTTCTTTAAATTTGGTTTCAGCCAGCTTTATTGTCCAACATAGGGTAAACGTACAAAGCATACAAAAATAAACTCTCGGCCGTCTAGCCAATAACTATAAACCAGTAGAGACCCTCTCTACCAATGGCCCCGGCCTATCGCCGAGCACCACCAACACCTTACTCCCACTGGATTCCGGCTTCTCTTAAGCCTACTGGGCCAGAGCCTCTCTCTAGCTCCTTTGCTACTCAATACTGCAGGTAGCAGAACACGCCCCCTGATTACCTGGAGCAGCAGGCTTTTGTAGGCCTACAGGGCCATGCCAAAAACATGTGCTGGAACACGGGGAGTAGACACCCACCCAACACATTGCCTACTCCCAATAAGAGCCGACCCAGAAATAGCTATAGACGGCTGCCAACTGCATACTGTGACTGACAGCACAAATGGATGGCTCTTATCCCACCAAGGCCAGGTACCCTTGGTGGCATGTTGCTTGTGGATCTTCTGTATAGCTCCATTTAGTGGCAGAAACATGCGGCTGCTTGCTGTCGCTCTGCCACTATATATATATATATATATAGAAGAGTGAAGAAATCAGGCGATACCTTTTCAGGCTAACTGAGTGTATTTGATGGTGAGCTTTCGAGAGAACTAGCTCCCTTCTTCAGACAAGTTGTTATACAAGAAATTGAAAATTCACAGACTTTTTATACACAAAAGACATGGACCTTCAAAGGATCTTAGAATTTTTAAAAATAACAAAATGCGGAACTACATGGTAAAAAATTTTCTTACAACAACAAGAGAAAAACACAGGAGGAGATACAGGCCCTAAAGACATCACTGGAGAATGACACAGAGGAGATGAAGGCCAAACTCCACGCACATTATACTACTAGCAATTTGGAAGATACCACAATGTACCGCACAAGATTGGAATTGAAAAACCGGCTTAAGAAACTTGCACAACTCAAGTGACATCTTCTTCTTAACAAAATGCAAAAAGGAAAGACTCATCCCAAAAGGCTCCACTCTGCATAACCCAACCCGGCACACCTGCAACAGCCGATATGCAGAACAACTATGTATGCGGACATCTGAAAAGCTGCGCAACTACATGCTAAAAATTTCTTCTAACAAGAGAAAAACACAGGAGGAGATACAGGCCCTAAAGACATCACTGGAGAATGACACAGAGGAGATGAAGGCCAAACTCCACACATACTACCAGAAACTGCAACTCCTCCGTCATGCCTCACAAGTTTCCAGATAGTTGATGTCTTGACCTGCCATAAATGACTTCTCTGCTTATATTGCATTTTGTTATTTTTAAGAATTCTAGGACCCTTTGAAGGTCCATGTCTTTTGTGTATAAAAAGTCTGTGAATTTTTAATTTCTTGTATAACACCTGTTTGAAGAAGGGAGCTAGTTCTCTTGAAAGCTCACCATCAAATATACTCAGTTAGCCTGAAAAAGGTATCGCCTGATTTCTTCACTATTCTACAAAATGCAATATAAGCAGAGAAGTCATTTACAACAGGTCAAGACATCAACTATCTGGAAACTTGTGAGGCATGACGGAGGGGTCAGTAAATCTGCGTCTTATCTCGCAGCCATCAGGTGTAATTTGTGGTTCTCACAGTTCACACATAGTTTGACATAAAGCTGGCATAAATATTTAGCCCATTTGGCAGAGTCTGAAATTTGTGCATTAATTTAAATTCCCACTCCTTTCTCTCCCTCTGCATCTTGAAGTGTCCCATTAAAAACATAATTTTCAGATCTTCAATAGAATGGTCATCTCTGGAGAAGTGTTGTGCCACTGGAAGATCAGTTCTGCTGTTATTAATAGTGAATCTGTGGGAGTTCATGCGCTGGCTGAGTCTCTGTCTGTTTCCCCACATAAAGGCCTGTGGTCGGGCATTGCGCACACATGATCAGATAAACCACATTGCTAGACCTGCAGGAAAATGTCCCCCTAATTCTGTGCACCTGTCGGGATTGTGGGACAGGTACACTGTCAGGCAGGTCTGCAGGCAGGGTGAGGTGCCATTCTCAGTTGGGGCATTCAGGGAACTCCGGACAATAATATGCCGCAGATATATATATATATTTTATATATATATATATATATATATATATATATATATATATATATATATATATATATATACATTATTGGTGATATTAGTAAAGTACCGCAGCATCCATCATCCATTCATGGACCAAATGATCTGCCTTAGTTCTGACACTCTAAGATTAATACAGATGGAGAGCAGTATAATTTTCCTTTGTATATATTTTATTATTTATTTATTATTCTTACGGCATATGTATTGATAAGTTATTTTTCATACCTAAAAAAATCTAAATGGAAATGAATCATAAAGCTACATACTGACATGTCCTAAAGGTCATAAGAGCAGTGGATGTCTCTAAGTTTAGACATTTACACAATCAAATCATTGTGAATCATTGACAATTGTACATAACTTTTTTAATTAAAGGGGTTGTCTTACCATGCTGTCTCACAGAGCCACAGACAGTTTCATACTCTCTCTTCATGGTTAGGCTGTAGGTGGCTCTGTAGTAGTGGTTAGCATAATAGATCTACTATTTCCCGCTTTTCTAATGGCAGTGACATGACTGCAGAAGAACAAGGCTACTCAGCTCAAAGGGGTGAAAGCAATTGCTCACAAATTCTTTGTTAGAGATAACACACTCTGATCTTAAGCTGACCTCTGTCCAGGTGACATCACTCCCTGATCTCAGATAAGACAAAGATCAGAGAGAGGAGGAATAGCAGGAAGGTAATTAAAAAAAAACAAAAAAAAAACTATGTGCACTCAGAGCAGATAAAAACTCTGACCAGGGAAATATAAAAGAGCAATGAATTTGGTAAAAGTCTTTCTTCACTGTTTCTCAAATATTAAAAGTTAATCTTTGTAGTGAGAGAACCCCTATAAGCATTATGACATTTTGGATTGAATTACACATTTTGGAAAACTATTGCCTTCCAGACATTAATTGCTCTTGAATTGACTTTTTAGTTATCAGTACATGTAAATGAAGCTTATACCTGAAATGTAGTAAACTGTCCGAGGAAGGAAGCTAAACAAGGTTTAGTAATGCTGAAGTTCTGTAGCATAACATTGTAGTAGTGCATTAGATCTTGTACTTCTAATTGCCTATGGATAAAGGTGGGAGCACATATACATTTTTTTGTTGAGGCCATGATGTGACTGAGAGTCGTGGCCTTATGCAGCTACCAATGGTCACTTAAGCTATTGACATACAGCAGCTTATAGGCTAAAACCTTCATATTTAGAGGAATCAACAAATGAAAATAGCGAGCTAATATGTTTTTTAATTAACTGTGTATGACCTGCTAATTTCTATATAGTTAAATCTACATAGAAGTACCCATATATATGTAGTTATGGGCTTTAATATCTTTCAAAGAACATGTCATGATTTGCAGTATCTGATCTTGTTTTGTGCATTGTAGTTCTGAATGCCTTAGAGAAATAACTGTGAGAGTTTGTTCTGCTAGCAAAAATGTTATTGCCTAAACTAATGAGCATTTTGGACCCATTATAGAAACAGTGTTTTATGCTTACTATTTGTTTGGTTTAGAAAATGAATTACAGACTGAATCCCCACCTGTATTTCAGCATTCAGCTTTTATCTACACATGGAAAGTGCATGTTTAAGAAAGCATATTTGCTATTTATTAAAATACAACCAATCAATATCTTTATATGTGATAGAGACTTTTCTACATATGTTCTAGAAGTAATTAAGATTGATCTACAATACTAATTTTATTTAGACATATTCAGTTGGTTCTGTTTTGCAGGCAATAAAAAATTTCCACTTGGAAGAGTATAGATATACACTACTCAAAAAGTTAAGGATATTTTACTTTTGGTTGAAATTTCAAGATGAACATAAAATTTATTTTTTAAATTAACTAAATGAGACCATCTCTTTACTTGTAGAATGCACATGTCCAACTGTTCAATGTTTTGGTATGTTTTGCACAACTTGCTGATTTCTAACACAGATTTTAATGACAAAATCCCAATTTAAATCGATTCCCTATATGTATTGGGCGATTCATGAATTAAACAGTCCTCCTCATCATGATCACATTTTGACATAATGAGACCAAGACAATACCTTACAATTTATCAACAGTACCTCGCCATTGCCAGGCTTCAAGCAGAAATCTCTTGGACAGAAGTGGCCACTGAGCTTAGAGTATCATCAGCGGGTAGCAACAGAGATACAGAGAGACTGGAAGAGTCACAGAAAGTGGTGGAGATCCTTTGGCTACATCACACACTGATGATGGTTTCATTGCAAACATTGCCCTGCGAAACCAGATGATGAATGCCCCACAGTTCCAGGCATGTTAAAGGGAGATGAGAGGCAGCCAAATCTCACATCAGACCATTAGTAACTATTTACATCAGCGTGGTCTGCGTGCTAGACGAGCTGCAAGGGTACCTTACTGGTACCCAACCTGGCTGATGCATAGCACTCTCCTTCATGCCTCTGCCATTATTGGTGGCCATCATTTCTCTTAAGAGTGAATAAACTCATCACTAAACAGCACTGAGGACCACTAGTCCATCATCCATGGTTTCTGGCCCATGCAAGATGATGGTGCCTGTTCCTGGTGATGTGTTTAAGTACCCATAACTGTCTAAATACCAATTCAAATTGATTTCCTAAATGTATTGGGTAATACAGGGGTCAAACACCTGTTGTGAATTTTGCCATTAAGCTCCATGATAGAAATCAGCAAGTTGTGTAAAAAGTCCAGAAACATTAAACAGCTGGACATGTGCATTCTAAAGTTAAGAGATGCTGTAAATGGGACCAGTTTAAAAAGTTCAAGAAATGTTATGTTCAGCCTGAAATTTCAAACAAAACCCAAATATCCCTAACATTCATTGAGTAGTATATACCATAAACGGCACTAGAGGGGTGGCTTCCAGAGGACTCTGCGTTTCTAATGCCATAGGGATAAGTAATGTGGGTGTGGTAAAATTTGGGATATTATGTAAAATAAGAAGGACTCAGTCTATATAAGATATACTGAACCCTTGTATTTAGAATCACCAGCACAAACAGTAAACTCTTAATAAGATAAATAACTGACAATGTATTTCTCATGCTCCATAGCGTGCATTGTCGGTTTCTTCTCTAGCACTCACACAGTATATACATAACATGTGGGAATTTTCTCAAAATAGCATTGATTGTACAAAAATTCCCATGCCTCAGCTGGTGCACCACAGCATTGGAGCACGAGCAGGAAACCCAGGTTTTAAAATACCAAGCATGCCGAATGTTGTACTTTCATATGCACAATTATACCAAAATAGTACATTAATCTTCTGTTTACCAATTTCTCAGTTTAACTAAGGTTACCAGAAATTTTGGGAGTGAAAGAGGGAAATGCACCTCCCCCAAAAAACTGCATAGACCATGCCTTCTTTTTACAAAGCTACACATCTTCACAAAAGGTCACGCTGACTACACCCAACTATTGTGTAACAGCCCTGGAAGAAAGCTAATTCAAGGGTTTGGCATTACCTAGCTTTCTTGCACATTGGATAGCCTGTTCAGCATCCGGGAGAGATGGGATATGCTGCAAAACTGTGGCTGAACCTAATCCATTACACTACAACCAATATTTCCACCATGTATTTCTTTATTTTCGTTACACCAATACTATTGATCCTTGGCTAACGAAAATAAAGAAATAAACATGATTTTATTGAATTACATTTTTTTTTCTTTACCCCCATATTATTATTCATTTTATATACACATCGGGACAACTTCTGTACTCTAATCATTTGATTTCGGCCTTTGTACGTTTTTATTCAGATTGCATTAGAAAAACCATAGGACGTCGCTCGCTCTCCCATTGGTCCAAATAACCGTGCCTCTTTTAACTTAGCCAATCACAGAGCTCGCTCTGAATTTCTTTTCCCCATAGAACTCTATGAGAAAGTAGCTCGCACTCTGATTGGCTAAGCTGGACGAGCCCCCGCCGCTTCAACAAAATCAGCCTTTTCTGCATTTTTACTGTATTTTGAACGTTCCCCCTTTGAATTGATTGGTCAGTATTTCCCCAAATGGGTTAGAATGGTCCCTGTCGCCCCTTTATTCTGTTTGGGTCAATTCTCCTCCATAGGTTAAATGGGCCACTTTTCTCCTATTCTGTTTGGGCTGGTTTATGCCGACCAATCAGAAGAGCTTAAACAATTTGAATTACTGTATGTCCACTGAAGAAGCCGTTTGTTGGCGAAACGCGTCGGAACGGGGTCCGCGGTGATTCCTATTCCACCCCTTTTGACATGGGTAATATAACTTGTTCACCATTGTTTACTTTCTAAATGATGTTTTTTTGCCCAGTTTAGTCGGTGTAGGTGTGTTTATTGTTCTTTATATGTGAAATTTGTTACTAAGTTACATAGCTTTGTATTAGGGATGCTATGCACTTTAACCCATGAGATACATGTTTATTATACATACCAGTATTGGTTATTTATGTACGTTGTGTTTTGGGCATTTTTTCTGTGCTGGCATCATTGATAGTTTTATTAGCTAAATAAATCATTAACATTGAAGTATTGTTGTCACTTTCGCTGTGTCCCCCTTTTTTTGGTTGTCCTCTTGTCTGTACATGGTGTTTTTAATTTTTATTATGTATCTATTATGTCAATAAAGTATTTTGTAATTTTTGAGATAGGACTCCAGTCTTTTGTTGTTTGATATTGCAATTCCTTATGTAGCGCCGGTCTCGTCGACAAACGCGTTTTTAGGGATTTAACTGCTTTTTTTTTTTAGAGAAGGTTTCAGCGCTTTATCTGATAATGATTTCCACTTAATAAAAATATTTTTTTTATTCATACTCCATGCCGCACAGCGCGGAGCGCCGAGATTGCATTGCGCCAATCTCTCCATAGACTACAATGGGAGAAGTAGCTCGCGCTCTGAGTGGCTGGGATAGCCAAGCCCCCGCTAGATCAGCCAATCAGCTCTTTTCAGCATTTTTACTGTATTTTGAACTGTCCCGCCTCTGATTTGATTGGTCAATATTTATCCATATGTTTTAATGGTTCACTGTTGCTCCTATTCTGATTGGCCGGTTTCTGCCGACCAATGAGAATAGCTTTCAGAATTTGAATTACTGTATTTCCCGGCAATTTCCAATATCCTAATTCCTGATGCTGCGCCGTTATAGATTTTTGGAAAGTGATTTTTTTTTTTATGTATTATTTTTAAGGTTTGAGCTCGTTTCTGAGAATGTTTTCCACCTTTATAAAGGCGATTTTTTCGGAATCCTACTCCATGCTGCACGGAGCTGAGCGCCGAGATTTCTGATACGATCTTCTATATGTTTCCTCTCATGTTCCGTTCTTGCTTCACTTCGCCGCCGCCGGAGCATTGAGACCAAAATAAACTAGGTCTGCTTGTCGGAGCTGCCGAGCGCTGCAATGTGCCACACTTTGCCGACTTGCGATCGTACATGCCTCGGAGTTTTCGAGCGCGCCGCATCACGCCCCGGAACGCCTACAGCGTGCCCACACCGCGCCCATTGCCCGACCCTTCATGCGGGGCGCAGCTGAAAGTGGCGAACGCTGCGCCTAACACCGCATCCCTGCGTCCGACAGGGGGATGCTGGCCGGGAGGCGCAGGTTACGCCTGAAAACAGGCGTAAAGCCCGAGCATACATGTCGCCCTAAATGTTTTGTCCTTATAGTCCGTGTTTGTTTTTAACAATTTAAACAAAATGAAATTATGTTGTGGTCTCATTTTAAACAAGCTATGCATTGTTACAACATGGTCAGATTTCACAGAGCATTATGTCCAGATTTATCCATAGTTTAGTAAAGTAAAAGAGGAAAAGTTGTGCAAAATACTGTCATCAGTAAGATTTTACTTTATAGACATAACATGCATTAACCCCTTAAGGATCAGATTTTTATTTTGTCACATTTGTTTTTTCTCCTCTTCTTCCAAAGCCATAGCTGTTTAACTTTTACATCTATATAGACATATGAGGTTTTGTGTTTTTGTGGGACAAAATGTAATTTGTAATGTTTCCATTGACCATACCATATAATGTGCTGGGAAATGTGGTGGAATGTGAATAAAATTTAATTGCACCATTTTTGTGGTGTTTTTGTTGTTATTGAATTTACTCTTCAGTATACATTGTTATCTCTGTCATGCAGATTGGTATAATTCCTGTTATATTAAATGTGTAGAGTTCATGCTATGTTTTAGTGTTTTAAAAATAAATTCTCCTTTTAAAAAAAGTTTGCACTGCAACATTATATTCTGCGACCAATAACTATTTTGTTTTTCCACTTATGGACCCGAGTGGGGGCATATTTTTGGTGGCCTGGTGTGTAATTCTGGGATGCATGTGACTTTTGATAAATGATGTTCTATTTTAATAGATCAGACTTTTACAGATGCAGCAATACCAACTATGAGGAAAAAATATAAATTTGTAAAATGACAAAAAGGGGGTGTTTTGAACTTTTGAAATTTTGTATTAATATTTTATATTTTTAAAATAAAACTTTTTTTTATTTACTACCACGAGGGGGCATGATTGCTTGTAGACAATTCTGCATTATGTATATAATGCAAAGGAGTATACATTATGGTACTCCTATGACTTCCTGCCTAAGAAAGTCATAGAAGCATTAAGGTAGTAGCATTGAAAGGCTTCATTAGGCTTCAGGCTGCTAAAGCAACTGCTCGGCACCCAACAATCTCTCTGCACACCATTTCTCATTCATTTAGGTGGTATGACCGATGCAGCTCATATCTCTCATTTAACGGCAGGTGTCAGCTGTATCTAACAGCTGGCACCAGAGTGAGCCAACTCCATACTCCCTTAGCATCTCCTTGATTTAGTGGTACATCAAGGTGCACTAAGTGGTAAGGTTGGGTTAACATGCTGCAAACAAAAGAACAGCCATGTGTGGAGGCCAATAACTACTTAATTTTGTCAGTAATACCGTAGTTGTATGTCCAATTGGTCACAATTGGTCCAATTGGGCCGCCAGCTAGAAATTAGAAACATAACTCAAGAAGAAAGATGTTCTAACAAGAGTAAAATTTTTATTAATGGTAAAATGCAACCCATTTTGGGGAGTAATTATAAATGCATCAATGTCTCCCAGAATGCACTGCACTTCTTTGAAATAGTTTTCTATTGTGGATGTGCAATCCTGACTGTTTAATGATACAGTGCCCACAAGAAATATTACCAATAATTCTTAATTTTGTCTTGTTGTAACCTGTTAACGCAAAATTGCACTAGAGAAAAAATCGCGTCCACCAAATTTATCTTCGGCAAATCTTGTTACACATTAAAGAGGTTGTCTGAGATGTTAAAAACATTGGTCCCCACTGTTGACTTTTCGTCCATTGTTTATGTGACACTGCCACCAATTACTGGCACCACTACTATGTGTCATTTATGTATGTATATGAGGTGATGGACATTGTCGGTGGGAGGACGAGCAGGGGACATCAGAGCAGTAGTAACGACTTCAGGGGAAAGTACCGGGCTTTTTTTATATATATAACCGACCCAGACAAAATGAGATTTTTTTAAAAGCTCAAACAATCCTTTGGTGCCTTCATACTAGTTACATAGTAAAAGTTGTAATTTTATGTATATGATCTAATTAACATGGCACAAACAGTTTACAACACCTTAGATGTTTAAAGTAATTGAAAGGAGCCAAATACTTTCTTTGTTTGTTAGCACATTGTCTGACACTTTCTCCCAGTTGCTATCTACAATGTTTCCTTGTTTCTTACTATTTATAGAATTTCCCCATACATGAACATCATGCAATATACTGTCACTACTTTTCAGAAGGCTTTAAACTGACTTTAAAATAAACCATAAAGGAATGAGTGAAAGCTATGTTATTGTATACTTCTCTGTTCTTTGTACCATACATAAATGTACTTTTGGAAGTAATGCAGTTTGAATGGAAAACTATAGAATCTAAAAGACTGCAACAGATCCCCCATGGAAATATGCTAATAATAATCTAAATTCTAATTTATGTCGAGGTTTGCTGAAAGCAGTTTTCTCTGAGATGTTTGCATCACATTTTCCCTTGTAAATATTGCCTTTGTTTTCTTGCCTGAATCTACATATGCCTCTCATTTCCAAAGTGTTAGTTTGCCCTCGGGCTATTACAGTAGAACAGCTGTGACTTGAGAATCCAACGTTGCCACTAACATTGCAGGAATTGTACTTAACAAATAAGTATTTTTCCTGAAATGTCCCTTAACAGCACACTATCGCTAGAGGTGAATAAAATAGCACATTGTCTTTGCATCAAGATGGAAATAAAGAGACATTTTATTTCCATGCTATCAAGTCATATTGTAAAGTTTATCAAAAATGTTTCACAATATATGCAAATGACTTATTTTGAAGCAGACATGGGGCATGATTTATCAATGTGGCAGGTGCTGCAGCTGTACAAGCTACTGGCACCTAGTTTATGGCAGCCGACCCTAGGCAATTCATCAAACGGTAATATTGTAATGAGTCGAGATTGAAATGATCCTGATTCAATATTATATTACCACCAGCATAGAGTGGTTTGGCCAGCAGACTTCATTCACAGAAACCAGATAATCATGCAAAGTGTTACACGTAGACTATTAATTTTTGTTGTAATAAAGGAGAGCTAATGGAGGTTGTTGGCCTGGATTTTATAAACAATCTGATAAGTGAAGCAAGATTCTCAGTGACTAAACATACTCCCCTGCCAACAAACATTTCAGATTTTTTGCAGTACTATTTTTTATTTCTACTGTGAGTTAATCTGAGCAGTTTGTAAAATGTTCATTGTGTAATTAGGCCCCAAAATCTCATTGCACCCCTGAACCCCAAGTAAAGTAAATTTTGCACTCGTGCCAACACTTTGTGGACAACTGATATATACTAAGTACATCAATGCACCAAATATGCTTCAGATGGTGTTCGCATAACCACTCTGTTTCATCCCATTTACACATCATTCTATAGCCAAGTTGCAAACAACATTTGGTAAGCTTACCTACAGGTTCAGCAGTGAGAAAGATCTGATAGGACAGAGATTTAGTACTTATTCGGTGGATTTACTAACACTATTTGCTGCATATTTGATGCTAATTGCCGCAATGCACTTCATATGTATCAATAAAAGTGGTATATTATTGTAAAAAAAAACTTGTTGATAGCCATAGGAATCTTCCATGGAGTTGCAAGACTGTGATGAGTCCTCCATCTCATAACTTTAACATCATCTAGTGTAGCCCTTTGTGGACAGTCATTCTAGTTCTTGGGCTTCATGCATATATCAAAACTAGAACCTCTATTGGGAGTTGTGGAGTTTTAATGGTTCCATTTTAGGTAATGTATGGCACCTTTGTATGGCAGTGTATTCTCCCTCCGAATAAATGCTTCTTTAGGCGAATACCTCTATTATGCAACATACAATGCCAGTCTTTTGCCACATTCAATATATTTCATACATGCATGACAAAAAAAGAATTTCCTCAATTAAAAATAAAGGTATAGAGTAAACCAGAGTTTTTAATGGACAACATAGACTCATGATATGATTTCCTGTATAAACCCTTGCCTATTTGGCAGTGTATTAAAAATGACGCTCATCTAACCTTCAAGGCTATGACCCTTCTTCCCCTTGGGCAGGTCAATGCTTATTAGTAATATAACCTACTGAGCTAACCTGCTCTATTCAGATTTTATTATTCTCCTGTCTATGCTGATCATGAGGAGACTGCTGAGACAAAACAGAAATTGCCGTCTGTTAAGGATTAGCGTATGATATATAGTAAAAAGGGAATAAATACCAAATATTAACAGTTGGCATTTTTCTGATTACACATATATTACTTTCAAAAGCATGTGTTTAGGCCAGTGTTTTAATACACCCTATAGACATGGTGTGTATCCCCACAGTTTGATTTTAAAAATTAGCATAGGCTACTTATAAGCCTTTATAACCATAGTATCAGATTACTGCATTGTCATTGGGCATAGAGATGGAGCAATTATTATTACAACTGACACAACTATTACTTGATTTATACCATTGTGGTATATTGAAGATACAACACCATAGCATGTTAGGTTTCCCCAAAAAAGGAAAACAGTATAAAATAACAAAAAAAAAAACACTATTTTTTTGTTTTTAATCTACTACTGATCCATCTCCCTCCATCCAACGTAAGATCTCACCCTGTGGGGTCAAAATGTTCACAAGAACGGTGAGCAAAAATCCCAGAACCACACGGGGGGACCTGAAGTTTGCTAGAGAGCGTTTGGATGATCCAGTAGAGTATTGGGAGAATGTCATATGATCAGATTAAACCAAAGTAGAACTGTTTGGTAGAAACTTAACTCGTCGAGTTTGGAGGTGATAGAATGCTAAGTTATATCCAAAGAACAACATACCTATTGTGAAGTATGGGGTGGCAACATCATGCTTTGGGGCTGTTTCTCTGCAAAGGGACCAGGACGACTGATCCATGTGCATTAAAGAATAAATGGGGCCATGTATCATGAGATTTTGAGTGCAAACCTCCTTTCATCAGCAAGAGCATTGAAGACGAAACATAGCTGGGTCTTATTTTCCGCCATAATTTACAAATAAATTCTTTCCAAATCGGACAATGTGATTTTCGGGATTTATTTTCAAATTTTTGTCTCTCATAGTTGAGGTTTACCTAAAAAAACAAAAAGAAAGCATTTCAGCTACTAAAACAGGAGGGCAGTGAAGAGGCGCTAAGAAGATATAGGGAAGAAAATAAAGTGTGTAAAATAAAGATAAAGGCAGCAAAGCTAGAGACAGAAAGACGTATTGCCATAGAAAGTAAAACTAACCCTAAAATATTTTTTAACTATATAAATAGTAAAAAGATTAAAAAAGAAAATGTTGGCCCTTTAAAAAATACAGAGGGAGAGACTATAGAGGGCGATGAGAAAAAAAGCAAACCTATTAAACAATTTCTTCTCCACTGTATTTACTGAGGAGGATGAGCTTCCTGTTGAACAGAGGGATGAGGTAAACTCCAACTTAAATGTTTCTTGTCTAACCCAGGAAGAAGTGCAGCTCCGTCTTTGGAAGATTAAAATAGACAAATCCCCAGGCCCTGATGGTATACACCCGCGTGTCCTAAGGGAGTTAAGTAATGTGTTAGATAGGCCCCTATTTTTAATATTTATGGACTGTATAATAACGGGGTATGTCCCAAAGGATTGGCGCATAGCAAATGTGGTACCAATATTCAAAAAGGGGTCTAAAAGTGATCCTGGAAACTACAGGCCGGTAAGCTTAACCTCTGTTGTAGGTAAAATGTTTGAGGGTTTTCTTAGAGATGCTATCCTGGAGTATCTCACTGAAAATAAATGTATAACGCCGTTACAGCATGGGTTTATGATGGATAGGTCCTGTCAGACTAATCTCATCAGCTTCTATGAGGAGGTTAGTTCCAGACTGGATCTGGGTGAGGCACTGGATGTCATATATTTGGATTTTTCTAAAGCATTTGATACTGTTCCACATAAAAGGTTGGTAAGTAAAATGAGAATGCTTGGACTGGGGGAAAATGTGTGCAAGTGGGTAAGCAACTGGCTCACTGATAGAAAACAAAGGGTGGTAATTAACGGTGCATACTCAGACTGGATCACTGTTACTAGTGGGGTACCACAGGGCTCAGTAATGGGCCCTATCCTCTTTAATATTTTCATAAATGATCTTACACAGGGATTACACAGTAGAATATCGATCTTTGTAGATGATACTAAGCTCTGTAAAGGAATCCACACAATGGAGGATAATGTGTTATTACAAAGGGATCTGGATAGGTTGGAGGCCTGGGCAGAGAAGTGGCAGATGAGGTTTAACACTGATAAATGCAAGGTTATGCACATGGGGAGGAAAAATTCATTACATGATTACATGTTAAATGGAAAAACACTGGGTAAAAGTGACATGGAGAAGGACTTGGGAATCCTAGTGGACAGTAAACTTAACTGTAGCAGCCAGTGTCAGGCAGCAGCTGCCAAGGCTAATAGGATCATGGGGTGTATTAAAAGGGGCATAGGTGCACATGATGGGAACATTATTCTCCCACTATAGAAGTCACTGGTTAGAACACACATGAAATATTGTGTACAATTTTGGGCACCAGTGCACAGGAAAGACATTGTAGAGCTTGAACAGGTACAAAGGCGGGCAACAAAAATAATTAAAGGGCTGGGTGGACTGCAATATCCAGAAAGATTAGCAAGGTTAGGGTTATTTAGTTTAGAGAAAAGACGGCTTCGGGGGGACATAATAAATGTGTTTAAATATATTAAGGGCCAATATAGAGATCTCGCTAAAGATTTATTTATACCCAGGACTGTATCTAGAACAAGGGGGCATCCTCTACGTCTTGAGGAAAGAAAGTTTCTACATAAACATAGAAAGGGATTCTTTACTGTTAGAGCGGTGAGACTGTGGAACTCTCTGCCAGAGGAAATTGTCATGGTGAATTCACTAACAGAGTTTAAGAAGGGTTTGGATGCATTTCTGGAGCGTGATAACATAACAAGTTATAGTGACTAGGATTCCGAAGAAAGGGCTGGATACATTTCTAGATGTAATATAACAAGTTATAGTGACCGGGATTCTAGAGGGGGGTCGTTGATCCAGGGATTTATTCCGATTGCCAGATTGGAGTCAGGAAGGAATTTTTTCCCTAACATGAGGTCAATTGGCTCCTACCTCATGGGGGTTTTTGCCTTCCTCTGGATCAACACTTTAACACTTTAGCAACACTTTAATAAATGGGCTGAACTGGATGAACGTATGTCTTTTTTCGGCCTGACAAACTATGTAACTATGTATGTAACTATGATGTCAATTACAGGCCTCACTCATCTTTTTAAGTGGGAGAAGTTGCATAATTGGTGGCTGATAAATACTTTTTCCCCACTGTACTTCCGATCAGCCTGTGACTGAAATTTGTGTCTTCAGTAGTCAAGTGCTGTTCCATTGACAACATTGCTCATGAACCATTCAAAACCTGAGCGGAGATGTCCTTGGAGCGACATTTGACTGTTGAGTCTACTGATTGGCTTTAGCAGTTACGTGCTGAATAGAAGTTTAAAAATACCAGAAGAACCACTAGCATTTAAACTTTGGATTTAAGGTGAATTTTTTATTTAGTTATACCATTTAAGGTTATTTTTCAAAGTTTGTCTTGTAGTTGGACAACTGTCAATTTATATTTGCTTCATCTTTAAGCTTTAGTTTAAAAAAATCATGGTGAATCCTTGTGATATTAGTGATAAAAAATCCATAAGGGATTTTGTACTGCTGAAAAGAGCTGGAGTTAAAAAGGTTTATAAGGGTTTTGCCAAGAAGTGAGTTCATTACCTCTTATCTGCTCAGGAGAGAAGATAAACTCATCATGCAGCTTCATAGGGGTGAGAGGGAAGGGGGTGAGCAGAGAACTAGGAAGCAGGGAGAGTCTACAATGTTCACTCAAATAATTACATTACAACCAATGGATTCTCTATACAGCAGACCGCCTTATACACTGTACTTTTCTCTCCAGTCCCTCCAAAGCTTGTTCATGTTCCCTGTCATCAGATAAGAAGTGCAAACACGCAAGCGCGGCCAGATCAGCTCCTGTCAGTGTCCTGGTCGTGTCTTATGTAAACTGTCAGGAAACTAAGGGGAACTGAGCAATGCTGTAGCTCTCACAGGCTTCACTTTTTTAATGACATATATTTAGAAAAGTGATTAAATACCCATTTTTTAGGATCCCACGTCAACATTACATCATGGCAAAACCCCTTTAAGTATGTAAGCTTGACTCCATTTAAAAGTATTTAGTACAAAGTAAAAAATTTTGATCTATAGTAGTTAAAGCTTTACAGTAGTTTTCACATAATCATTTATCACTTACTGGCTGAAAATCTTATGCTTATAAATCACCTGTAGTTCAACTTAAGTTTGTTGTTCAAATATGTTCAGTTCTAGCAGTGGAAGCTACTATAACTCGAAACAAACATTGGAGGCTCAGCATTGAGGAAGTCCTATATAAGATGAAAAGATGGGAGACTTTCTCAATAATCAAGAGAACTCAGTGTGTTTAGAAAGGTCTAGGATAGCTATCAGCAATGCAAGGTGAGATCTGTAGTCTGCTACCCACAGGGGATGCTGATAAAGCCAAGCCCACTCTTGCTGCACTGAGGAGCAGTAGATAGGAAGCAACAATGTAAAAAAAAAGATAATTATACATTTTTAAGCTGTAAGATTAGTATCGTACTTTTGTACTATTGATCTGAGTATAATGACTATACAGCTCTCTGTAAAGTGTCATTGGAATGTCAGAATAGACCTTTAAATTAAATGGCTTCCAAAACAATTTTTGTGTCCCATTGAGTTCGTTTTAGGGATATTGTGATGGGGTAATTTGTTGTAAATACATGCAGTATAAAAGTGCAGTCTGAGAGAACTCTATGAATGATTTTTTATTTTATTTTTTTAACCTCTTGATGCTTTTCATGATACTCCTCAGTTTAATGTAGGCAATAATTATATACTATTTTAATACATTTTCCACAGATTGGAATTCTTACATATTTACAGTGCTTGATTATAACATTTTTAATTTAAGGGTATGTTCACATGTCGTCTTTGGTTTGTATAGCGCCGATGGCCAGCATGTTCTTCTTGGCTCCCACTGACATTCACTTACGTGCTGGGAGGAAGTGACATATCACTTCTTTCTCCCAGCACGTAATACAAGTCGGGGAAGAAGGCAGGTAATCATAGCTCTCAATGAGAGCTAAAAATTACTGTATTTATGGGGTGTACATTGGGTGTATTGCAGCACAATTACGTGACAAAATACACCCTGCAAAGACGCTGTGTGAACATACCCTAATAAACCATTTATATTTAAATATTGTATATCCAAAATAATATACCAAACCCAAGAAATCTGCATGTGTGATGTTTTGGTCTTCCACCAGCCCTTTTTTCTGGGGCCCACCAGTGGAATTTCATTCTGGGTGCCCACTCTTTAGCTAATGTACATGCTTTTTATACTCTGCTGCTTTCTTTTTGCCTCCTTCTCAGTGCTTTTCTGCCTTTCCTAAGGATGCATATGCAGTTTGAATGAAACTCCAGGTCTTCCATGCTCAGGAGTCCAAAAGGAGATCCCCTGTGGGCCAGTCCGAGCCTACAAACAAGTGATGGAGTGTGGAACTCCATGTTCCATTGATGAGAGAGATGAACATCGGCTATGAATGTGAGTGAGGGCAAATCAACATGCTACAGTGGAACAGTTCATTGCCAAAATGAACCTGAAGGGTAATAAGATGTGTGTCAATATCTAGCTCAGTAACCTTTATGGTTATGGAGGTCAAAAGCAGATGAATAGTCTTTGCACCTGTAAGGAATTTACACCAAAAGAAATTGCTTCAATTTTCACGGCATTATTAGAATTGATTCTCCACTGATTGGTAAAGTGTTGCCTTCCATGATGAGTCACATTTTTTTCTTAATTAAATTAATGATCATTATTGTGTCAGGCAATGTTTTCATCGCATTCTGTGGGCTCAGTCTTCCATATGGAAGTTACTCTAAACCAATTTGTCCAACAGTGGTTGGAAGAGCATGACCAAGACATCAAAGTACTACCCTGGAACTTTAATTCCCCAAACTTAAACTCAATTGAACATCTGTGGACCATCTTAGTCATTGTTTCACTACAGTCAGCCCGGCTCCAAATACCTGTGAGACCCTACCAGGACCATATTGAGTCACTTGCAGCCCATCTAGCGGCTGGCCATGCTGTCAACAGTGGTTATTAGCTGGTATTCATAATAATGTGATTCAACTCTATACATATTGTATAACAGTGTATAGATAGATATACAGAAAATCCTGCTATAATTCATTTGGTATGTGGTGCAAAGGTCTGATTTCATGCTTCCTGAATGCTTACATTTTTTTACATATTATTAATTTTAATTCACCTTTAAAACCTGGCAATAAATCCAGAAGATTAATGCAAGTAATCTATGTAATGTCAGACTTGTACTGCTTCACTGCCTTGTTGAAAAGAATTGTAATTTCAAATTCTAAGACAAATGAAACAAATAACACACTGAGTATAGCAAGTAATTAGTATCTGTTCATAATGGCTACTACTGTTGGAAATGAAGATTTACCTTTGAACTTCTTACTTAATAACATTTATCAACTGTTGAAGGCAGCATGTAAATGCAATCCAATTTTCAATAATTTTGTTATAGGTGTCAAATAAGCAATAATTTTAGTATTTGTCCAATTTAGTATTCCGCCATCTACTAACCAACCCCCATCTGCTATTTCTGTCTCAGTGTGTGGCACCACCATAACTCCTAGGCAGCAGGCCCACTGTCTTGGGGTTATACTAGATTCTGATCTGTCCTTCACTCCCTATATCCAATCCCTTGCCCGCTCCTGTCACCTGCACCTCAAGAACATCTCCAGAATCCGTCCTTTTCTTACTGTGGAAACAACTCAAACTCTCATTGTTGCTCTTATTCTTTCTCGTCTTGACTACTGTAACTCCTTGCTTATTGAACTCCCTTTCTGTAAACTCTCTCTGCTCTCCAATCTGTCCATAATGCAGCAGCCAGGCTTGTCTTTCTTTCCAGCCGCTATACTGATGCCTCTAACCTGTGTCAGTCACTGTAACGGTTGCCCATCTAGTACAGAATACAGCATTAACTAATCACTCTCACCCATAAAGCTCTCCACAGTGCTGCACCCCCCTACATCTCCTCCCTCATCTCTGTCTAACGCCCTACCCGGTCTATCCGCTCTGTTGATATCAGATTACATTCCTCAATCATCCGAACCCCCCATGCCCGTCTCTAAGATTTCACATGTGCTGCACCAGTTCTCTGGAACATGCTAACGCGGGCGATCAGGCACTCACAACCCTCATAGTTTTAAGAGTGCCCTGAAAACACATTTTTCTCAGACTGGCCTACCAAGATCCCTAATTGCTCACCCCCACCTGCTATCACACACTTCTGTCACTCCCAACACTAGAGCACTCACAGGCACTTATCTGTATATAGATTTATTGTCTGGGTGGCAGGTTCGTTAACAAACAAACAGTAGCCAGCTCACCACTCCCAAAGGACTGCACGGATCCACACGGTCACGATGAGGAAATCCACAAAACAAAGCTTGATCCAGCAGGGGCAAGGGCTGCAGGTGAAGTGTACTCTGTATTTAAATTATATTAAAAATTATGTAAGTAGTGAAATAAATATTTTTTTGAAACGATATGTGTAAGGGGAGTACTGCATCACTTGGAACTGCTGGATCAAGCTTTGTTTTTTGGGTGGCAGGTTCACCCAAATTTTATGTAAACCACCTCATATTTATGAAACATTTCTGGACCATTGTAAACATAGTACTTCTTACCCTTCATCTCACCCATTCACCCTAGTAGATTGTAAGCTCTCATGAGTAGGGCACTTACACCTTGTGTCTCATCTGTAAGTAATTTTTAATGTGTACTGTCTGTAGGTATACCCTTTAAAGTGTAAAGTGCTGCAGAATATGTTGGCACTATATATATAAAGATTATTATATTTCTGTGTGTCTATTCTACAGTACATAGTATTTTATAAAATATTTTCTCAGAGAGCAATATTTACAGGGAAATAAATCTCCCTGTTGTATTAGCCATTTTTTATGCAATTATTAATAGATTCATCAGATTTTTGTAAGTGAATATGTTTTCTAAGTTCTTGGTTAGTTTTAAACTTGAATCATTTGCTACAAATTGCTAAACTTGCCAACTGCTGACACTACATTCAGTAAGCACCAGAGTCCACTGACAACCAATAATAGCTTGGGTCTGGGTTAATGGATTTTATATAGAGCTCCTTTTCAATGAGCATATTTGTCCTGAAACATTTGAATATTTGTTATGTCTTCTCACTAATAACATATTGCGAAGCCCAAGACAGAAGCACTTAAAGGGTTTGTCTCACCATGCTGTTTCACTTAGACCCAAGCCATTTCACACACTCTGCTTGGTCAGGCTGTGGGTAGTTCTGTAGTAGTGATTAACATATTTAACTTCTCTGTAACTAGTTGAGACAGTACAAGTAGCAGAGTAGGAGATTTGATCAGTGTAAACAAAGCTACATCTGCTCTAAGGAGTGAAAACAATTGCTTATCTGTAAACAAAAACTAATCTTGTTAGAGATAATAAGTGTTCTCTGGTAGTGAATTTGGTCCATGGTGATGTCAATCCCTGCTGTCTGTCTAATCAGATAGCAGATATATGGACCCAACCTGTATGCACTCAGAGCAGATAAAATCTCTTATCTCCTGACTAACGTAAAATCAAAAAACTTCAATTACCTGTCCTTACATGGTGAAAGCTAATCTTTGTAATAAAAAACCCCTTTAAGTTGTATTGAGCCTATATGGGTACACTTAGTCTACCAGAAATTCAATGTATAATGTCTTATTACAATGTCTTATTACAATTACAATGTCACTTCAACGAACAATGTTCAAACTTAAAGAGGACCTATGACCACCAGAGAAACCTTATGAAGTAACAGAATACCTTCTCAAATATGTTTAATTAGGAAAATGAAACCATTTCACCTGTAAGAAGGAAAAATGGAAAACTGAAGTGATTCTCACAATATGATGGATCACTTTGTTGACAACTCTTTGAGACTTCCTGCTTTTGAACTGGGAGAATCCATTGTTTAGGAGGGAGCCTGTAAGTCTGCAGCCTGTGTACACTGGGGAGATCAGTCCAGATATCTTCATGCTTGAATTTCTTAAACTAGCAACAGTTAAGTCTTCACAAGTAGCTATGTTCTCCTTTAGCAAATGAACCCTTTACATGCAGCTTTGTCCTCCTCCTTAAAGAGGTTTTCTCACCATGCAGTTTCACAGTTTCAGACTCCCACTTCCTGGTGAAGTTGTGTCTATAGCACTGATTTGCATATCAGCTCTGATATTTGTGTTTTCTTTTTTTTTTACAGTGTTCATTCTCCAGTATAAATGATGTGTTCTCTGTATTCTTCATATTGACATAATTCCGGCAATACTAAATATTTAGAGTTTTGGCTATATTTGAAATTTACGCCACAACGCCACTTTCTGCAACTAAAAAACCTTTTTTGCACCTTCACCTATAGACCTGAGTGTCCATTTTTTATTAATCTTTTCCTTTAATTAGCCAGTCTCAGATATGGCTTTTTCTTTTCCACTCTTCCCTGAAGGCCAGCATGCCAGAGTCACCTCTTTACTGTAGACGTTGACAATGGCGTTTTGCGGGTACTATTTAATGAAGCTGCCAGTTGAGGACCTGTGAGGCGTCGATTTCTCAAACTAGAGAATCTAATATTCTTGTTTTGTTGCTCAGTTGTTCAGCGGGGCCTCACACTTCTCTTTCTACTCTGGTTAGAGCCTGTTTGTGCTCTCCTCTGAAGGGAGTAGTACACACCGTTGTAGGAAATCTTCAGTTTCTTGGCAATTTCTCGCATGGAAAAGCCTTCATCTCTCAGCACAAGAATAGATTGTCGAGTTTCACGTGAAAGTTCTCTTTTTCTGGCCATTTTGCGAGTTTAATCGAACCAACAAATGTAGTGCTCCAGATTATCAACTAGCTCAAAGGAAGGTCAGTTTTATAGCTTCTCTAATCAGCAAAACTGTTTTCAGCTGTGCTAACATACTTGTACAGGGGTTTTCAAGGGTCTTCAAAATATCCAATCGCTTTCTTACACAGTTAGCAAACACAATGTACCACTAGAACACTGGAGTGATGGTTGTTGGAAATGGGCCTCTATACACCTATGTAGATATTGCATTAACAACCAGACGTTTGCAGCTAGAATAGTCATTTACCACATTAACCGTGTATAGAGTGTATTTCTGATTCAGCATTTGATTAGCTTCATTGAAAAAAAACTGTACGGTAGTGTGTGTGTGTGTGTGTGTGTGCGCGTATATATATATATATATATATATATATATATATATATAATAATATAATTTTTTTTTTTATATATATAATTTTTTATAGATATATATATAATAAATTTTTTATAATTTTTTTATGGATACGGTATGTTATAAAAAAAAGACTAAATTTTTTTTTAAAAAAAAATAGGGCACAATTGTGCTTTTTACCCATCTTGTCTAGCCGAGGAGTGCAAGCATTCCAAGGCCCAGCATCCAGGGATTTGAATTTTTCAGGCAGAGGGGTTCTAGGGTACCAGAATGCCATGTCCTGACTCTACTCAGTTTTTACTCTAGTGATTCTACATCTATATTCAAGATTATATCCTACCTAATACATAGAATTATTAGCCTATCAGGTTGTACTTCGGAAAGATTTGTTCTGAAATGTTGTGAACTTTGGGCGACATGTCCCAACTCACCAACAGCAGTTTTTTGGTCTATATTACGCTAAAATCCCTTTGGATGCCATATTTTGTATGTAAATGAACTGTCATACACGAAAACTAGGCGCATTATACACCGGGCACAACATTTTGTAATCCACCTAAATATATTGCACTGTGAGCCCCCATCGCACATTGCACCTATTAAGGCGCATTACATATGTTATGCGCCTCTGTTGGCCAATGTGCCGCAATAGGCGCATTACATATACTACCCATGATATGCTATGCATCGCGAGTTGAGCAATGCGCCTTTTTTGCCGCAATGCGCCTTTTTAGGCGCATTAAGGTATTCCTGACGCCAGATTTTAGAACATATCGGACTTTGAGGTGCACCTTACACTGATTTAATGCGCCGAAAACTGGCATAGATACGCCATTTTTCGGACATGTCGCCCTTTGTCTGTTAACACATTTGTTTCTTTTCCTGTGTTGTATTTTGCCTGACGTATGGAAACCAAATTCACCTCCATTTGCAGCTTTGTGTATTATTAAAATCACTTTACTTCTGCAATTATTTTTTTTTAATGGTGTGCTGTGAACTTTGTACAATTTAGCTTTTACTGCGACATAGAAACCTGTAGCTATTTAATGATGCCTATTCAGGCTGCAAAAGCTGGCTAACAGTTTCGTTTTAAGCTTTGATACATTTGTATGTAAACCATATAGCCACAAATCAAGACCTTCATTGTACAGAGCACTTTTCCATGTGACCTTGTTATATGACCCCTTTGTCCCATGGATTATGTTCATACTTTTCCTCTCCACCATAACACAAATACATTATAAATTTAACTTCTATACAGCAATCTAGACTTTTATTTGGGGAGTCCAGGTCACTGGCCTCAGTTGTCTCTTTTAGCAACATCTAACAAAATCCAAGCACAGCACCGAAGGAGTAGACAATAAGTGTAATCAGAAAAGCTTAAATAGTCTGGGTACAACTCACTGGATGATAAATTATAACTTCTCTGCACACTGCCCCCTTAAAAAGCTGGGTGTCAGTAAGTGATTTCTAAATAGAATTGAAGGGTTATAGGGAGGATCCAAGGATTAAGAGACTAGGAAAAGCATAAGAGTGTTGGGGAATGAGGTAGCGTCGAGCCTGAAGACAGTTACTGAAAGTGACATGATCCATATTTGTTACGTTTATGCAGGAATGAAACTTTTTCAAACCATTGAAATTCAGATTTTCTAACAATTTTCTAGCATTTTCAATGTTTTTTATTATTGGTATTATCAGTCCATGTATTATTTTTATTTATTATTATTATTATTTTCAAATATCTTTTTATAAAGTTCCATCATTGAAACAACTTGGAGCAGAAATCACAATTTTTTGAAGTACCTAAAAGTACTGCAAAACATTTTATCTTACTGATGATTATTTCTAAATCCTGTAATTATTTAAAAAATAAACTCTTGATTAGTGCCATTTGCTCTATTATATTGGGTTAATGCATCAGCATGGTAGCATTTTCATTGTAACAAGGGATGTAATTGTCATGAAGATTTATTTGCAGAATACTAAAACCATTACTAAGCAAGGCACTTGAGTTGTACCTTAGACGCTCCCAATATATTATCTGTTAATTAGGTACTAAAAGTACACATGTAATACTGGAAGAGACTTTTTAACACATTAATTTTCCACATTAAAGCAAATGTAGTGTTATTTGTTTTAAATGCATTATAGTTCTGATTGGTGTTGCAAGTGATATGAACAATAAACACAGTTGACTATTAAGACCACCAGCTAATATGCCGAGTAAGGCTGAGTCCCCACTGCTCAGGACAGATACCGGCCACGGAGGGGGGAGGGGGGGAGATTTTCTTCGCAATGAGCGGAGAAAAGCCATCCCCCTTTACATTCATTTACACATATTTCGTCCGAAAACCGGACGGAAGAATGTGCAGGTAGAATGTTTTGCGGCCGGACCGCGGGCGAAAAAAATGCCCGACGGACAACCCGTGCAGTGGGGACTGCTGCACGGGTTTTCCATAGAGCACCATTGTGCTAATTTTCGGCGGTTTTTCAGGTGGTCTGAAAAACCGCAAACCGGCTGAAAAACCGGCTAAAAACCTGTGCCGTGGGGACATGCCCGAACTGTCATTTGCAGCTGCATGGATTGAGAGTGACTAAAGTCCTGGTAGGTTGTCACAAGTATCTGGAGCCATGCTGGCTGCAGAGCATCCCACAGCTGTTGGAGGGTGCGTGGGGAAGGATCCATAGAGAGAACAGAATAATTCAGGTGGTCATATCAATGCTTATTTGGGTTCTAGTTTGGGGCACTAAGGTGTCTGAGTAGCACTAGGAAGCTTTCTCCATGCTCTTCCAACCAATTTTAAACATTTTTAACCATCTGATATGTCACATTGTCTGGCTGGAATATCCAATCCTCCCCAGGAAAGACAATCAGCATGTTCAGATGTATGTGATCTGCAAGGATGGATTCATGTCCAAAATATTTGAGAGTGCCTTTCACATGAATGAGTGGACCAAAGACTGCCATTAAAACATTCCCTATACCATAACACTGCCACCAACAGCTTATGTTCTTCCAGCTGTGGCTGCAGGGTGTTTGTTTTTTGATCCTTTTAGCCTGACATGCCAACATTTATCTATTTGATGAAACATAAAGCATGACTCATCAGTCAAACACCCCTTTTTCCAGTCTGAGCTAATCCAATTTCAATACTGTCAAGATTATTGAAGCATTTTCTGACAATGCAACTTCATTAGCAGAGATGCAGCGACCATCCATTTGCTTTGGAGCTCTATATACAGTAGGGTTATCAAACTATTTCAGACACCCATCTGGTAGCCTTCTGGTTCATTGTGGTGGACAGCTGTTACATTGTAGCATACCTTTATAGCTGAAGTTCACCTATTATATTAGAGATATTGGTGCTTAGCAGTTTCCATGTTCTGTCCAATTACAATACACTTTCACCAAGGCAGCATGTGAACAGTTCACAAACAGTGCAGTTCCAGGAATACTGCCATCCTTGGCCTAAAAGATATTGATCATTGTTTGTGAAGACAGCCTATCGCTCACCTTATATGCTCACTAAACCAGCTCACATGTTACTTGCATGAGAAGCCATGCCAACATTAAAAGTAATATTTGGTTATAATAATCTGACTTGACTGTAATATATAGGAGTGAGTCCATCACTGCAAACAGTATTGTAATATGTACAGTATAGCATGTATAT
Organism: Phyllomedusa bahiana; assembly: GCA_025379985.1. Lineage (NCBI taxonomy): Eukaryota > Metazoa > Chordata > Amphibia > Anura > Hylidae > Phyllomedusa > Phyllomedusa bahiana. The sequence goes on from JAODAL010027231.1 coordinate 38,488, forward strand.
ATGTAATAGTATATAAACAATCAAGAGGACTATGCACCTTCAATATAGGCAGAGGTGAATATTACAGGGTTGTCACACTAGGCTGTTTTACAGAGTCACAGGCAGCTTCAGGCTCACACTTCATGGTTAGGGTGGGGATGGTTCTATAGCAGTGAATGGCATATCAGCTCTGCTATTCCTAGCTGATCTTGATACAGTGACATGAATGCTGGCTGTTGGTAAACTATAGTGCACAAGGATACAGAGCTCTGAAGGATAAAGTATGTCATTAAGTAATGTAAATAAGCTCTTGTCTTTTAAGATAAAGTACATGGCAGGAAGTGAGGTCACTATTCGAATCAGTGCTACAGCCTATAATATCAGAGATAGGTGGCTGAATCAGATTTAATCTCATGCTTTTGTACACAAGCTCCCTTAGTTACCAAACCCTGACTAGAAGAAAAATCAGAACAGTACACAATATATTTGCTAATAGTCTTTATTTACCATTGCCTACATATTTACAGCTAATCACTGAAAAGGGAATACCCCTTTAAATACCATAGACTAGAGAAGGCCTGCAGACAGTCAGTGTGAAGAACAGGGCCACCATCAAATTTCAGGGCTCGATACAGCTGAAGCATCTGGGTTACCCACCTGCAACCTCCGCGACACGGTCACAGAAAAAGAAAAATTCTATGTGGATTGAGCAAGAAAAAAAATGCAATTGTGCCATTTTTGGATTTAGTTCTTGTTTGATTTTACAATGTACAGTTTATCTACATTGTATGTATACAAGGGCCAACAAATACCTCCAAATGATCACCGTGTGTCACCACTATCTTAAAGACAAAACCAGTACACCCAGAACAATATTACCAAACGACAACAATATACAAATACCTCCACATATCACTATCATATGGTGACTAATACCGCTATAATGTTACTGACCAAACCAGTATGCCAAGACCAGTATAAACAAATAACAATATACAAAGGCCAAATAATACCGCCACATCATCTCCACACATCTCCACCATAAAGATACTGAATAATACCACATGTAATGTAGTACACTAGGAATAACTGCATTCTGTATTGTGGTTAACACATTTTTTTTGATAGTGTGAGTCTACAATTTCTGTATCTCTGCAGCTCAATTACCTCCACCCCCCCCCCCCCTTGGGAATGGAATTTGTAGCATAGGTCTGCAGAACCTCACACCAGTCTTTTTTGACAGTTCTATTACACACTTGTTTGTATAACATGGGCTGTATCCAAATTTATTAAGTTTATTACCTGTTCTGTATACATAAACGCCATCACTACTTGATTAAAGAAAGAGCATCTTATCAGGCATGGCTGACCTCTGACATATTGCCAGTCATAAACACGGGTCCTTGAATGGACAGAGGTCATCGATCTCAGGAAAAAGTTTGTTTGTTGGATGTCAGCTTAAAAACCAACTCCTTTATTTGAAACCTAAGTACATGAACTTAGGATTCTAATAAAAAGGGGGTTTTTTTATGCTGACATCCAACTTTCTACTTTTTCCTGGGATTTGGGTACCCGCGGGTTTGGCTTTCCGCTTTGGATGGTCTGTTGCATCACCTCCTTACCTACATTCTAATGGGACTTCAGTGCTGATCCTAACCACGTTTTGTATTAGAGGTCATCGACCTGTCAACGCAGAAGCACAGTCCGTGATTGCCATCTAGTGGGGAGAGTAAGCAACAACCCTCATTAGACATCAAGGGTCCCACCCACCTCGTTATATCTTCCAGCTAATGAAAATGAAGGCATAGTTATGAAGGAGGTGGGGGAAAAACCTGAGATGGCTGAGTAGGGTATAAGACCCATTGTCCAAGGGTCAGCTCTTTGTACATAGTTTGGGGTCAATCCTAGATTAAGCTGTATTCCATCTTCATCCTTACCCCAGGATCTGAAAGTCAAGAAATGTAAGTGTAAGGGCTTTCTGAGTTTTTCTCCCTTTTTATTTTATTAACTGTTTGATGGGGTATGTCAAAATCATTGTTTTTTGTATTTTTTTTTTTTATGTAAAACACTGTGCCCCGTTAAATTTTTAAAATATAATTAATAAGTTCAGTTCTTGTCGCTGCACGAATCCATTATCTTGAAGCGTTTTTAAAACTGTTGCTGCTGGAGAGCAGTGAGGTAACCTGGTGAGCGTTTTTTCTTTTAAGTGTTTTTTTTAAAGTATATTTTTGGGATCGGATTCCTTCCGTCTGATTCTTTTTTGATTATTGAAGTGAGGTGGTGGCAGCGGATATTTTCTGGGTGCTGGAACTGTCTTGGGGTGTGATTTATGCTTGATTCGCTACCTGAGTGAGAGGTGAGCGCAAGTGGAAATAAATCGGCCCCATTACAGTGGCACCCAGTCACGTGCTGGTGAGTGGGTACGTGACACCATAACACTGTTACGGAATATAAACCCTTACACCAATACCAAAATCACTGCCATACAGTCATCATATAATGCTAGATACAAGGTACTCAAATGCTCTGCATACAGTGCAGTCATATTGCGACTCACAGGTGAAGTCTTCTCAGAGTGATTCACTTTCTCTTTTTTCTTCTCCATCTGGTCCAGACCTCCATGACGACCCCTTGTCCCTTCAGAATTTACAACACAAACATCTGAGACTTCTCACTTTATCATTTTCTTAACTGAGCCCCCCCCCCCCTCACACTTGTGACTGGGGGCCACTGTAATGGGGCTGATTTATTTCTACTTGCACTCACCTCTCACTCAGGTAGCGAATCAAGCATAAATCACACCCCAAGACAGTTCCAGCACCCCAAAAATATCCGCTGCCACCACTTCAATAATCAAAAAAGAATCAGACGGGAGGAATCTGATCCCAAAAATATACTTAAAAAAAAAAAAAATTAAAAAAAAAAAAATTTGCTACCAGGTTACACTGTTCTCAGCGCTACATTTTTAAAACACTTAAAGGGTTTTGGATTGTGCAGTGAAGGAACTGAATCATTAATAGTAAAATTTTAATTAAATTGGGGACAGTGCTTACAAAAAAAAAAATAAAAAAATGATTATGATATACGCATCAAACAGTTATAAAATAAAAGGGGGAAAAACTCGGGAAAGCCCTTACACTTCAAGTTTGACTTCGATCCCGGGTAAGGATGAAAATGGAACACAATCAAACCCAGGATTGACCCCAAACTTATACAAAGGTGCCCCTTTGGGCAATGGGTCTTATACCCTACCAGCCCCTAGGTTTCCCCACCTCTTCATAACTATGCTTCAGTTCACTGCTGGAAAATATGGGGTGGGTGGCCCTTTTATGTTAAAGAGGGTTGTTTTTTCTATCCCACAGTGGCAATCACGGACTGTGCTTTTGCGTTGCGACGTGCCTTGTCCTTCGGGGGGCCCGTGTTTATGACTGGCAATATCTCAGAGGTCAGCCATGCCTGATACATGCTCTTCCTTATAATCAAGTAAGTGAAGGCCTTTATGTATACAGAATGGGTCATTAAAACGTAATAAATATGGTAAAGCCCTATGTTATACATAAAAATGGGCATACAACTGTCAAAAAGAGACTGGTGTGAGGTTCTTAGACTTATGCTTCAAATTTTCATTCCCAAAGAGGAGGGTGGAGGTCGTTGAGTGGCAGAGATACAGAAATTGTGACTCACAATATATAAAAAAAATGTGTTAACCACAATACAGAATGCAGTTATTCCTAGTGTACAACATTACACAAATTCTGTATCCATAGTGTCCTAAATTGTAATAATTACCCTTGGTGTCCTGATAGTTGGGTAGATCGAGCCTCTGGTAGACAGGTATTTAGGCCCCCTTGGTAGTTAAGTATATAGCACTTCCCCCCTAACTTGCTTCTCCACTGTCACTCATCTCCAAGTGGTGGTCATCTACCGACCACCAGGCCCTGCCACCGCCTTCCCTGATCACTTAGCCTCCTGACTTCTCCACTTTCTTACCACTGATATCCCCACTATCATAATGGGTGACTTTAGCCTCCCAATCGACACACCCACTCTGCTGAGCAAACTCCTCTCACTCTCATCTTCCTTTGGCCTCTACCTGGTGGGACTCTGGAACCACTCTTAAAGATGGACACACGCAGCATGAAACATCGTCTCTTCCACCCACCTCTGCCCCCTATCAGACTTCTCTAACCTCTCCCCACCCTTATAACTGTTCCACAACCTGCTTACCTTCTCCACCATCTCCACCCTCCTTGCTCCTCCTGTCGTCACATCTAGTTCTCACCCGCAGGAAGCTGACAAAACCTTAACCCTCATACACTTTCTGACTCTCTGCACCTCTCTCTACCATTTGATGACCTGACACAGCACTGCTTTCTACAACACACCAATCTCCTCACACTCGATTCTGGTCGCACTTCTCACACACAACAGAAACCGCAAAATCAACAGACAACCCAGGCACGCAGCCTCCACCAAACAGCTGAGGCGAGCTTACAGAATTGCTGAACGTCACTGGAAGAAAACCCGCTCCACCAATGACTTCACAACATACTAATACTAAACACATTTAAGTCATGCACTCGCCTTGCCAAACTGGATTTCTTCATCTATACAATACTCTTGTCAACACAACCCATAGACAACTTTTTAACACCTTCAACTCTCTTCTCGTCCACAGCACCTACTCCACCTTCTCTCCTTTCTGCTGACGACTTGCCACCCCACTTTCTAAGCGAAGACCAATCCTCAGCAGAGAAAGCTTCAACCCCATGTCCCCTTCAACTGCACAGTGCCCACGGCCACTCTTTACCTTCACATGCACTTTCCCCCCTATCTTGCTTCTCCCCTGTCACTCATGACAAGCTTCCTCTTACTCTCCCAAATCCAACCTCACTTCCTGTAACCTTGATCCACTGCCCATCCCACCTCATCCTGACCTCAGTCCTGTTTTCCCAGGCCCTCTCCAACCTTTTTCAACTTATCACTACCTATGGTATATTTACATCCTTCACTTTTTAGCATGCCACCATCACTTCCCATCTAAAGAAACCAATCTCTTGATACACACCTCCTCTCTGTTCAGCGATCGCCCATCTCACTGGCTTCCATTTGCTTCTAAAACTCCCCTCGAACAACACATTTTATCCTCAACTGGTTCCCTTCCCCATCTGTCCTCCAACTTTCTTCTTGACTCACTGCATTGGTTTCTTATCCCTATCCTCACTGAAACGCCCTAACCAACGTCACCAATGACCTATTAACCCCGCTAAGCAATCACGGTCATCTACTGGACTCCTTATCACTCTGCCTTTGACACTGATGACCATATTTCCCTCCTGCTACACATCCTCTCCTCCACTCGGCGTCACGGACTTGCTCTTTCCTGGATCTACTCATACCTCAGCCGTAGTCTAGAACATTCAGTGTCTCTCACTCTCACACACCTGCTCTTCTCGCCTGCGCTCTTTTGGTGTCCCCGGGGTTGGTCCTGGGCCCACTACTCTTCTTAGCTGACACTGTTGACCTGGCGTCAGCTCATAGCATCACACGGCTTTCAATACCACCTGTATGCGGACGGACACTCAACTCTACATCTCTGGCCCAGACATCACTCTCTTCCTGTCCGGATCCCGAGATTGTTTTCTGTTGTCCATATCCTCCTTTCTCCCCATCTCCTAAACTTAATGATTTTAGAGAAAACTGGAATTAATCATTTTCCTCCGTCCCCTTCCATCCTCCACCTGATCTCTCTATTTCAGTCAACGGCTCTACACTAACCCAGTCCCGCAGTCCGCGGCCTTGGGGTTAACCCTTGACTCCGCTTTGTAATTCAAACCACACATCAAAATGCTTACCTCTGCCTGCCGCCTCCATCCTGAAAACTATTTCACAAATCCGCTCATTCCTCAACCCTGACACTACAATTATGATGGTCCATGCCCTGGTCATCTCCGCTAGATACTGTAACATTCCTTCTCTGTGGGCCTTCCGTCTAGCTCTCTTGCTCCCCTTCAATCAATCCTCATCACTGTTGCCCGTCTTATCCACCTTTCTCCTCCGCTACTCCCCTGCCTCTCCCACTCTGCCAATCCCTTCACTGGTTCCCATTGCCAGCGAGAATTTACTTTCAAGTTGTAACCATGACCTACAAAGCTCTCTAACCTCTCCCCGTCTATTACTTCTCTGCCTTAATCTCAGATGCCTCCATCACGCAATCTCCGCTCCTCACAGGCCTTTCCTTCTCTACTTCCCCTTATCAGTCCTTCTCTTAAACCGTCTCCTCAAGATTGCCCTGATGCTTCCCCCACACTCTGGAACTCACTTCCCCAACACATCAAGACTCTCTTCACACTTTCACCAGCTTCTCAAAAACAACCTGAAACCCATCTTTTCAGGGATAGGCCTATGAAACTATAGTATCCCTGCTGTCACTACACCCTCCACATAAATGTCTGCTCCTATCCTTCATGTCCTTTCACCCTCCCTTGTAGATTGTATAGACTTCGTGGCAGGGTTCTCTTTCCCTCTGTCAATACTGGTCAGCATTGAAACTTATTTGACTTATGTTATGTTTGTAACCCTCTTGAATGTACAGCACCCTGGAATCAATGGTGCTCTAAAATAAATAAATTAATAATAATAATAGCCCCTCGAGTGTATAGGTAGGTGTACAGAGTCCCCCCAGTAGGTAGGTAGATAGGGACCTCCAGTAAGTAGGTGGGTAGATAAGCGCCCTGGTAGGTAGCTAGAGGATCCTAGTAGGCAGGTAGGTAGATAGAGGTCCCCCAATAGGTTGGTTCAGTAGATAGGGGCCCACAGTAGGTAGGTACTTGCCTCTCCATGCTCTCCCCACCCCCAGCGAGTCTGTCTGCTCTCAGTGCCAAGCCTGGTGCTTTAGGCTTGGGGCCTAGGACAGGAAGCAGCGCAGGTGACGCGATGATGTCACTTCATTGCGACACCTGTGCAGCAACATATAGCAGAGGCAGGGAGTGCATAACTGTTTCTACCCCGCCATATATCTCAATTGTATACACTTCGCAAGGACGTACATACAATTGAGATATCCAATATGGCCTGTGACCTGTTCTTTCTACCACTGGTGTGAGGCAAGAGGGCGATAGCTGCCAGCAGCAGCAGGCCCCTCACTGCTTCGCAGAAGTGATTGTTAAAGGTTACTTTTCATATCGGGGCTGCCATAATGTAATAAAAAAAATGGTGGTGTTAATGATAAAGAGTAAGCTATTAATTATATTGCATAGGTAGATTCTATAACTTGGAATTAACTACTGGACTATAGAGGTTTTTGTATGCATCTGATACATAAAAATCTAAGCAGGAGACAGAATTGTTAGCATTTATTTCATTTTAGTGATGATTCCCCTTTAAAATGCATGTTAACAAACTTTTAACAGTAGCACTGCTTGCTATACTTTTTAATAATTTAGTAAAGAGATTAGCACGATTATTATTGCAGAACTAATTTGAAATATACTTTACAGTCTCCACAGTCTCAGAAGTGAGGTAGCATGTTTTCAAAATCAGTTGTTATTTCTTTCAGCTTTTTGAACTAAGTGCTTTGGGACTTTCTAAACTGAGAGATCCAAACTATATAAAACTATTTTTGTGAATACCCTGATTGTAAAATATAGCGTGAAATCTAAACACAGTAACTTGAGGGATCATCAAAACTATTAAACATTTATCATGATACTGAAAGTATATAAGCCTGTGTTGGTAGATGGGCTGATAGGAAAGTAAGAGAAGACTTAAAGTGATTTTCTCATGAGATAGTGGTACCTGGATGCTGTAGGTCCCTGCATCTGTCATAGAAAAAGAAAAAATCTTTGTGGAGTGAGCAAGAAAAAAAATGCAATTGTGCCATTGTTTTTGGATTTAGTTCTTGTTGGATTTTACAATGTACAGTTTATCTACATTATATGTATACATGGGCAAACAAATGCTGCCACATGATCATCGCGTGTCACCACTATTTAGTGTGATTACAGTGTTTCCATGCGCTGTTTCAGGATTTTCTTTTAAATTTATATTTATTTTTCAACTGAAAAGTGAAAATACCTTTAAAGGGTTGTCTAACCGTGATGTTTCACAGAGCCACAGCCAATTACAGACTAACATTTCCTAGTCAAGCTGTAGATGTTTCTATAGCACTGATTGCCATATCCATTCTGCTATTCCCAGGTATTCTTGTTACAGTGACATGACTCCTAGATGTTTATTATCTGCAGTGCACAATGCTACAGAGCTCTAGGGATTAAATCTTGTCATAAACTTAAATAAACAACTCCTGTGGTGGAGATGAGTCTCAGCAATGAGTGAGCCATGATGGTCGAACAGCAGCTTGGAGCACTGAGAGACGAGAGCAACATAAACTATCAGTAGATAAAATCTTCTTTGTTTTCTAGACAAAGCTAAATCAAAACAGCAATGTATTTAATAATAGCCTTCACTTAACCTTTCCTACATGATAAAAACTAATCATTGTAGTGAGAAAAACCATTTAAGACTGTAAATTCTAACCAGCAGGACCTTGGCTCACTCTTACTGTTTATATTCTATGTTTCATATATTTTATACCATATTATGCGCATTATTCATCTTTCGTGGAAAATGTATTTTCTAGATCAATTAAATTTGTCGACTATCTGCGCGTAACACTCAAACAGTACAAAAGATAAGATCAGTACAAGGAAAGGGTATCTACTCGGATATTACATTTCACTGAAAAGATGAAGCAGATTACATAACAATTGTTTTCAAGATAAAAGTTAAAAACACTTTAAGGTCTCTTTTAAATACATGACTGGAGAAATAATGAGACTGTGTTTGAACTTATTTTGCTCTGCAGCAGTCTTTTTTTTAAATAGAGAATCGGTTGCCCATGAGACAACAGACACAAATGCTTATCTTCCACTTCAGATTTGACTGTGCATCTTTGTCACATGGAAACATTGGGACAGATTTATCAATACTATCTATCTCTTAAATAGTGTAAAGTTAGACTAGATAGTCCTACAATGCGCCACATTTATTCTTGGTGTTCATAAATCTAAAGCAGGTTGAAACTGTCTATTGTAACTTTAGACCTTTTATAACATGGCTTACTTTATGCCACTAACTGCACTAAAATGGCACGTTTTGTGGCACACACTAATCCACACAGTCTTTTCAGACATGCAAGCCCCTTTTACTTAGTTCAGAGGAGTTAATCAGATCACATGGGTTGGAGGAATTTATGTAAACAAAAAATAACAAGAGTATTTTTGGCACCTTTCATTCACCTGTGGTAGACTACAAATTGCTGTTATTCACAGTTTAAGTGCATGGTGCCTCAATGAGCAAAGACTTGTAGTGCGCCAAAGAGAAAAACACGTATCTGTTATGTATTTGGATAATAAAAGGTATTTTTTGGCACCTATCAATTCACCTGTGGTAACTACACAATTGCTGGATTCAAATTTAACTGCAAGGTGGCTCTATCAACAAATCTATTTTTGCTATTTTTTCACTTTAGCGCACTACAGCTGTGTTCATTGAGGCACCTTGCACTTAATGTGATACAGCAATTTTGTAGTCACACAGGTGAATGAAGGTGCCAAAAAATACCTTGTATTATCCGAATACATTTACAGATACGTGTTTTTTCACTTTGGCGCACAATACAGCTTTGTCATTGAGGCACTTGCACTTAAATGTGAAGTTTACAGCAATTTTGAGTCACCCACAGGTGAATTGAAAGTGCCAAAAATTCCTTGTTTTATCCGAATAAATTTCAGATACGTGTTTTTTTTTTCATTTGGCGGCTCTTTTTACACCTTGTTCATTGAGGTTACCTTGCACTAAAGTGTGAATACAGAAATTGTGTAGTCACCACAGTGTCTGAAGTGAACGGGTGCAAAAATACCTGTGTATTATCCAAATAAATTTCAGATACGTGTTTTTTCACTTTGGCGCAATACAGCTTTGTTCATGAGGCAACTTTGCACTTAAATGTGAATACAGCAATTTTTACTTCCCACAGGTGAATATGAAAGTGCCAAAAATACCTTTTATTATCCGAATTTTAATTTCAGATACGTGTTTTTCACTTTGGCGCACTACAGCTTTGTTCATTGAGGCATCTTGCACTTAAAATGTGATACATGCAATTTTGTTTTACCACAGGGTGAATTGGAAAGGTGGCCAAAAAATACCTTTTATTATCGAATAAATTTCAGATACGTGTTTTTTTCACTTTGGCGTCACTACAGCTTTTGTTCATTGAGGCCCTTGCACTTTAAATGTGAATACGAGCAATGTTGTAGTCACACAGCGTCGAATTGAATAGGTCCAAAAAATATTATTTAGTATCCGAATACAATTAGAGATACTTTTTTTGCACTTATTGCCAGTCCAGATTAGTTGATAGAGCCCACCTTGCAGTTTAAATTTGAAGTCCAGCAAATTGGGCGGGACGTGGTGGTTGTAGGCGTAGTGTTATTACACAGGTGATTTGTAGGTGCAAAAAAATTTACCTTTTATTATCCGAATACAGTACAGTACTGTGTTTTTTTTCATTTGGCGCACTACAGCTTTGTTCATTGAGGGCACCTTGCACTGAATGTGATTACAGCAATTTTGTTTAGTCACCACAGGTTGAATTGAACAGGTGCCAAAAATTACCTTGTATTATTCCTGAATAATTACATGATACGTGTTTTTGGACTTTTGGCGCAGGCCAGGCTTTGTTTGCTTAGATCTTACTTTGCAGATTTTAAATTGTGAATACAGCAAATTTTGTTTTGATTTGAGGATTTGAGAATAGCTGTGATTGCCGTCTTTTTAATTAAGGAGACTCTTACATACCTTCTCAATTTTTTATTTTTTGATCATGGAGCGAAATGCAGGTGGTTATGGCGAGCAAAGAGGGGGGGTAGGACATGGAGAGGTAGAGGTACGAGAGAAGGTGATCCTTCATGCTGGCGACAACAGCATGCACAGCGGATCGTCGGTTGCAGGATCGTCAGGCATGTCAAAATTCGGGGGGCTGGGTCTGGGCCCTGTGAATATCAGTAAGACCTGCGTCGCCAATCTGTCCTTCTAGTAGGTTATGAAAACTGCATCCAGCAGTCTTACCTTCCTCGTCCTCCCAGTCACGGCCACAAATGTGGTCATCAGCATCATCAGCTTCCGTCCAACATGAAGCAGCCCAAATGTCAACTCGTGTACCCACCTCTGTGGATAATCCATTGTCTGAAGCTCTTGTGAAAAAATACAGTTGGGGTCAGAGGCTTGGTCAATTGATCTAGAGGCCAAAGATGATGATTTTCTCTGCTCTGACGCCAAGTTACTGATGTATTCAGGAGGAGGAGAAAAAAGGGGGGGGGAAGCCGGTCAATCGGAAAAATCCAGGGCAGTCGGCAGACGCTTTGCAGTGCCTCTGGCTTGTAGCCCGCAGCTCCTGGATGCAGATTGCAGACGACATGGCACACTGTGTTGATGATGTTGATGTCGACATTGTGGATCCAACGTGGCTTTTCTGCAGATTGCTGCGAGCGCTTCATCACGGACGAGGGGAAGACGATGGGGGTTGTGTCAGTCGGGTTCTCCTCAAAAGGGAGAGGGCGGTGCAGAAGTCCGCTGATATCATTCCGGCAGCCACGGTCAGCGCAAAAACCCCGCTCACTCGCTTATTGCCGTTCAAAAAGGTCCAGGGACCTCTCAAGCCATGGGCCTTCTTTGGAGCTAGCCTCTGATTCACCCGAGCGATGTCATATTGCGCCTTTGCTGTAAACGGAATAAGTAGAGGCAGGAACTTAGGTGGTTTAAAACACACAACATGTCTCTAGTCCACATGGTAGCGAATGCATGAGTTGAAATGGAGGCAACACTTGGCCTTAAAAAGGCCAGACCGACGCCGGGCCTCCAACCACTCTCACACCCTCTGTCTCCACCTCCTCCTCCTCCTCCGCCACCACCAAGCGTTCCTCAGCTGCCCATGTCTCTCAGAGTCATGATCAGGGATCAGCCTCCGCTTCAGCCTCCACCGTCGCCCGAGTACCACTAGCACCACCAGAGACCCATCCTACCCCTTCTCCTTCCGCCAGTTTGACGACCTGCATGCCGTACAGCGGCCAGTCTAGCAGCCAGCCTTCTGTCTTCCAGGTTTGGGAGCAGAAGAAACACTTTAACCCAAACAAGGCTTTTGGCCTTGGAAACGTTGCCTTTCTGTCTGGTGGACACAGATGGGTTCCGCCACGTCATGGCCCTTGCCTGCCCCCAATACCAGATGCCGAGCAGGCATTTCTTTGCCAGAAAAGCCGTCCCTGCCCTGGCCAGCCACGTGTCATCTAAAATTTCAAGCGCGTTGTCTGCATCTGTGGCCGGAAAAGTCCATCTGACCACCGACACATGGACTAGTAAGCACGGCCAAGGCCGCTATATCTCTGTGACAGCTCACTGAGTGAGCTGGGTGGATGTCTCTGGGGGTGACGGTGGCTCTCAGGCTCGGCGCACGCTCTTCAAAACCTCAGGGATGGTGCAGGGCTCTTTCCCCCAAGGTCCTCTGGTGGCATCACGTGCCCAGAGAAACCAGGCCGTGTTGAAATTAATCTGTCTTGGAGACCGTCCACACACAGGTCAGGAGCTGTGGATGGCTCTCCGCAACGAGACCGAGCGCTGGCTGGGTGACAAGAACCTTGTGCCAGGCAAGGTGGTGTGCGATAACGGGGCGAAATCTGCTGGCTGCCCTTAAGATCAGTAGGCTGGAGAACATCCCTTGCCTGGCACATGTCATGAACCTTGTCGTCCAGAAATTTCTAAAGAGCTACCCGGGTCTGGACTGCCTGCTGAGGAAGGCTCGAAGTCTAAGTTCTCACTTCCGCCGTTCGCACCCTGCTTCGTCCCGCCTGGCTGCGTTGCAGCGTCAGCTCGGCCTCCCCGTCAACCGTCTCATTGTTGACGTGGCAACACGCTGGAATTCCACCCTCCACATGCTCCAGCGATTGTGGCAGCAGCGCAATGCCATTACGCAGTACGAAGTGACACATGGCCTGACAAGCAGCGGTGCGGACCTCGGGGTGTTTAGCCACCGAGAGTGGAGGCAGGTGAAAGAGCTCTGCACCATCCTTGCCAGTTTTGAAGAAGCCACCAAAATGGTCAGTGCGGACGATGCCCTTGTCAGCATGACCATTGTGGTGATCTTAGTTCTGGAACGATCGTTGGACACTCTGAAACAACAGGTCCCGCCAGCGACGGAGGAGGAGACGGACACAGATGCGGACACGGAGCCTTTCTCTCCGTCGAATCCACAAGGCCCGACAGTTTCTCAATTTTATCGGTCTTCATTAGGCAGTGGTTCGGGGTCCAGGGCTAGTGCAAGGCAGCGCATCAGCTCTCAGGGTGCATCATCTCAGGCAAGTCAGGGCTGTGTTGAAGCTGTGTCGGAGGAAGCGGAGGAGGAGGTATTCCTAGACACCGACGTTACCGACGTCCCTTACTTGGAAAGAGGTTGGCACGAATTTGAGGCGGAGGAGGAAGATGAGGAAGATCAGTTTTATAGTGCCCCTCAACCCAGAGGCTTGGGAAATCAAGGCTCCATCTCTCACATGAGTGCTTGGATGCTCCATTTCCTCCAACATGATCCTCGCATTAAGGCCATCAAAATGAACAACAGTTACTGGGTGGCCACCCTCCTGGATCCCCGGTACAAAACAAAACTCAGCACTTTCCTTCCACCCACCCAAATAGAGAGTAAAATGCAGGAAATGGAGACCTTGCTGATTGATCAACTGGAGACATCTGTTGCGTCTGCTTCACGTTCCCTAAATGTCACGGTGGAACAACATCAGCGACGTGACAGCAGTAGAGTGCCAAGTAGCCGTAGCAGCAGCAGGCAAGGTGGCAGAAGCCTAATGGGTGACCTCTGGCAATCTTTATTTACCACCTCACCAACGCATGCAATGCAGGGCACATATCCAACACACAGAGACCAGCTTAAGATCATGGTGCACGACTATCTGCGTCTCAACACCGATGTTTTTGGATGTGTTCCGGACCCAATAGATTTCTGGGTATCCAAAATGGACGAATGTCCCGAGCTCGCTCGCTCGCCACCCCATAGAGGCGTTGTCCTGCCCAGTAGCCATCGTCATATCTGAGCGGACCTTCAGCACAGCTGGAGGAGTCATTACAGACAAACGCATCCGGCTTTCCACAGATAATGTGGATCGTTTGACTTTCATCAAGATGAATCAGGCATGGATCTCTGATGATGTTGTGGCCCCAATTGCCGAGGTCACCGATTATTTGCCGGTCTACTTCACATTCCTCTTCAAACAGAAATGGTCCTCTTGAAAACTTTTTTTTAAAATGATCATTTCTTACTACAATTTTTATTCTCTTTTCCCAACAGTTCATTTTGCTGGTTTTGCTGTGAGGAGACTGTAAAAGACAGCAAGGTTTCATGACAACATCGTATTCCATTTACTCACTTTATCTTTAGAAGTTTTTGCATTGTCAATGGTTTTGAGGTCATGTTGCTGTGAGATACAGCTATAATCATGGTCCTTTGGAACAGAAATGTGGCTTCTAAGTGGCATTTCTCCCTCACAATTTTTAATAGTGGCTGAGAAGTCATTTTTTATAATTTTTTGGGTCATGCTGCTTTGAAATGCAGCAATACTACAGGTCCTATTATAAAAAAAATGTTTCTAACAGACATTTGTTCTTCACAATTGTCTAAAGTGGCTCAAGGGTCATGCTTTGAATTTTTGGGGGCATTTTGCTTTGAAATGCAGCTATACTACAGGTCCTATTAGAAAAAAATGTTGTTTCTAACAGACATTTGTTCTTCACAATTGTCCAAAGTGGCTCAAGGGTCATGCTTTGAATTTTTGGGGGCATTTTGCTGTGACATGCAGCTATACTACAGGTCCTATTATAAAAAAAAATTGTTTCTAACAGACATTTGTTCCTCACAATTGTCAAGAGTGGCTCAAGGGTGATGGTGCTGTCAGAAACAGGAATAGGTAGGACACTGTTAATGGACACATATTGCAAAATGACTTGTTTTTGCAAGATCTTTAACAGAGCTATCAATCCCTGTATTGAGACAACCCATTTAATACAATTAAAAAAGAGAAACAAAGACATGGTGGGATTCCATCCTATTTTAAAAATGGGTTTTCTACAATTAAACTACTAAAAAACTTGCATGTACAAAATAGCTGGTAAAAAAAATTCCTCTGAATTGTACAAGGGAGGTACAGGAAGACTTGACCAGATGTAGGTTATTCAGAGGACATGGAGTATGGAGCACAGACAGAGAACAAAGAACAGAGACAATTTCCTCCAGCACGTTGAGTAAAATGAGAAAAAGAATGCCAAGAAAAAGGGCACCTGGGTGGAACAGGAGCGTTAACCACCAGTATTTCCAAGTGAAGCTCAATTGGTCCGCACTCATACAGAGGGACAAGCGCTACCCAGGACAGGGACAGTATATGTCCAGCGAAACTAAAATGGTGGTTGAAAAACTCCTTTTTCCAGCACTTTTTAATCTGGGGTCATGCAGGTTTGGGGCTCATGCTGTGGCCCAGGACAGGGATAGTCCATGTCCAGTGAAACTAAAATGGTGGTTGAAAGACTCCTTTTTCCGGCACTTTTTAATCTGGGGTCATGCAGGTTTGGGGCTCATGCTGTGGCCCAGGACAGGGATAGTCAATGTCCAGTGAAACTAAAATGGTGGTTGAAAGACTCCTTTTTCCGGCACTTTTTAAATGTGGGGGTCATGCAGGTTTGGGGCTCATGCTGTGGCCCAGGACAGGTATAGTCAATGTCCAGTGAAACTAAAATGGTGGTTGAAAAACTCCTTTTTCCGGCACTTTTTAATCTGGGGTCATGCAGGTTTGGGGCTCATGCTGTGGCCCAGGACAGGTATAGTCAATGTCCAGTGAAACTAAAATGGTGGTTGAAAGACTCCTTTTCCGGCACTTTTTAAATGTGGGGGTCATGCAGGTTTGGGGCTCATGCTGCGTTCCAGGACAGGGATATTCAATGTCCAGTTCAAGTAACATGATGGTTCAAATAATACTGCCTTCTGGCACTTTTTAATTTGTGGGTCATGCAGGTTTAAGGGTCATGCTGTGGTACAAGACAGGGATAGTGAATGGTCTGTGATTTTTTTTCTGTGGCTTTTATAACCTAAGTGTGTTGCCTAAGATGTAGCACGTATCCATTTGACTCTAGTGGATTTTAATTCCAGCTTCTCCAGCCCTGTTTTGGTGTAAGAATGAAGGTGTTGTTGCTCTTCCATAGACTTTAATGGTCATCGATCATAATCTACCATCGACCATCGTCTATCTTGTCGATGATGGTCGACTATCGACCTTCGACGGATGTCGATGGCCAACGTAATCGCTCAACACTACTTCCAATGTCTAAATTAAGAAGCCAATTTATTGAACTTCACAACTTCAACATAAAACCTTAATCAGGAATAATATATATATAGCTACTCCAAACACAACTGACGCGTTAAGGAGGAGACTCCTAATGGTGTGTTCACATGACGTACTGTGGCACGTACAGTACGCGCCGCAGTACATCGTGTGTTTTGGGAGCTCGCATTAATACGGGCGTACTCCCGCGGCGGGGGAGAAGGAAGGGGGAGAGGGACGGCAGCCCGCTGGCCCAATTGAAAATTATTGCTCGTGGCGTTTATTCGCCACGAACAATTGACATATCACTTATCTCCCCGTGCGTACAATACGATCGTATTGTATGAGTGGGGAGAGGAAGCATAGTCAATAGTTCTCTATGACGGCTATGGATTACCGTAAT
>JAODAL010027232.1:0-55302 GCA_025379985.1 Phyllomedusa bahiana
TTTTGGTGCAGTGCTTTGGCGGGGGCATTCTTTTAAATGGGCAAGCCTTTTATGGAGATGGCTTTTTTTGACTGAAGGTTTTTGGCCATAGACAAGTGGCAGCTTTAGCGGGACATGTTATGAGTGTGGCGCGCGGAAAAGGGGGATGGGCTTTATGGGATTCTTGATACAAATTTTTTTAGCACCTGAAGGGGGTTTTTACCTAACATGATATAAAAGGAAGTGACTCAGACCACATGTGACAACCTCAACCTTGATAAAGCCATTAGCTGGCGAAACATTTTGGGGGAGGTCAGGCATACTTTTAAATTGTTTTTCTCACCTCTTCTACAATGTCACCTGCTGCAACGGTGCAAAGGGGCCTTTAAATTGTTCTGTGTCCATGGAATTGGGGACGACGCCCAAGTATTTTGGCTTGGATCCCTTACTGAAGCTAGTACTTTTGCTATAGATATAAGGCTCGCTTAATAGGGGGGGTTTCCACCAGACTTGATAAGAAAGGGGAGTTTTTTTCCCCTTTTTCAAAAGCAAAAAGGGTTAAATAGAGGAAAATCATTTTTTAAAATAGTGTGTATAGAGGTTTTTAAGAGTTAGATATAATAAAAGTTACGTTTTATGTTTTATAGATAGAGAACTGATAGAGTATAAGTTTGCCTAGGCAAAATGTAAATATTGATCAAAAGTCACTCTTTGTTCTCTTGCGAGATTCCCAATTTTTTGGAGATTATGTGAAGCTGCCTGTGGCTCTGTAAAACAGCACTATGGGAAAACCCCTTTAATAGAGATTTACACAAGGGCAGGTTTACATTTAGATGCCAGGTTTTTAGTATCTTATTTTCTGAATTTATGGATATGTTTTTGCAGCTGTTGCTTGACATTGAGTCCTACCTTAGTGGTCTCTTGCTCTGTTACCCTCATATATAATGCATTACTTTTACTTTTATGTGGTGGTAATGATATGCAAAAACCCAAACTATTAGCATGACATAGGAAATGACAGACAAGGGAAATTGGGAGGTGGGGCAAACAGCTGCAGCACCTCTCCCTCTGAGATTCCTGTGAGAGAGGGAATAACAGGGGAGAGCATTTGTTTCCTCAAAGCATAGAGCATTGTTTGCAAGTAAAAGTAATGCTGCTGGAATAGCCCTGTGCTTGGTTTAACACTGCTTGGACCAAAATATTTGGATTTGGGACATGCTGAAACCAAATTTTCTGTACTAACCCTAACACTAAAGTGGGATTAGGTGTCTTTGTGTATAAACAGGGTACAAGAAAAAAGTCAAACACTGTGTGAAAGACAAAGGTAAATAAAGACTATTCCCCAATAAATTGCTGTTCTGATTTTCCTTCTATTCAGATCTAGAGAAGATCTTATTTTTGGGTTAGGGAAACTAATGTCCCTAAAACTAAAACACAGAGTTTAAATATTCCAAAACTGCTTTTTGGAACCCCCCAAAACTCCCCCGGGCCCGGGAAAAGTGGAGCCTGAAGCGGGCCCGGGGGGGCTCTGTAAAAAAGGGAGGGTTTAGAAAAACCCCCCTTTTTAAAGGATTTCATTTTTTGGAAAATTTCCCTGCTTTTTTATTTAGAAATCCTGGTCCAAATCTTAAAAACTCAAATATAAACAAAGGCTCATCTCCTCTCCTTTTTATAAATATAACCCAATATATCACAGAGCTCACTCCTCCCCCCCTATCATAAAAAACCCTATATATCACAGGGGCCCCACTCCTCTCCCCCTATCAAAAACCCCTAAATTCACAGAGCTCAGCCCCTTTCTCCCCCTACCCTATAACCCTATATACCCACAGAGCCGACTTCCCCCTCAATCTTTAAAAAACCCAAATATATCAAAAGACCCCAGTTTCCCTCTCCTCTATAATTAACCCTATATATCACAAGCTCACCCTCTCCCCTAATCATTAACGCTATATATAAACGGGAGCTCAGCTCCTCTCCCTTTTACATATAACCCTATAAAATCACAGGGGCCCCAGCTCCTTTTCCCAAAATCAAATAATCCTAAAATATCACAGACTCACTTCTCTCCCTTAAAACCATATAACCCAATAAAACACAGAGCCCCCAGCTTCTCCCCCCCAAATCATATAACCCTAAATATCAAAAGGAGCTCATTTTTTCTTCCTCTTTTTCAAAAAACCCCTATAACACAGATTTTCACTCTTTTTCCTCTCATATAACCCTTTTAATTTCACAAGCTCCAGCTTCCCTTCATCATATAACCCAATAAATACCAAGCCACTTCCTTCCCTACCCCTTTAACCCTAAAATTTTCACAGAGCTCAGTTTCTCCCCCTCAAATCATAAAAACCCCCCTATATATCACAGATTTTCAGTTTCCCTTTTCCCTCTATCATATAACCCTAAAAATATCACAGGGGTTTCAGCTTCTCTCCCTCTATCATATAACCCTATAAAATAAAGTTTCTCAGTTTCCCTTTTCCCTCTATCATAAAACCCCTATATATAAACAAGCTCAGCTCCTCCCCCTCTATCTTTATAACCCTATATATCACAGAGTTTTCACTCCTCAACCCATTTAACCCTAAAAAATCACAGAGCCAGCCCCCCTTTTCCCTAAAAAAACCCCCATATATCACAGGGCCCCAGCTTCTCTTTTCTATTAAAAAAAACCCCCATAAATCACAGGGCTAGCCCCCTTCCCCTTTTATCATCAAACCCTATATACAAAAGACCACCCTCTCCCAAATCAAAAAAACCCTTTTATACCAAAGAGTTTCAGCTTCCCCTCCTCTACATATAACCCTAAAATATCACAACCCTCAGCTTTTTTTTCCCTCTATCAAAAAAACCCATAAAACAAGACCCTTCGGGCCTTCTCTCCAAAAAATAAAACCCTAAAAAAAAATATCACAAAAGTTCAGCTCCCCCCTTCCTCTATCAAAATAACCCTAAAAATTTTCCCAAGACCCTTAGCTTCTCTCCTCAATCTTTAAAACCCCTATATTTTCACATACCCTCACCCCCTTCCCCCCAAAAATCATAAAAACCCTATTAATAAACAGAGCTCAGCTTCTCCCCTTTCTATCAAATAACCCTATATATTCACGGGCCCTAAGCTTCCCTCTCCCCCCAAAACATTTTACCCCCTATAAAACAAGAGCTCAGCTCCTCCCTCTACATATTTTCCCTATATATCACAGAGCTCAGTTTTCTCCCCCTTTCTGTCATATAACCCAATAAAATCACAGGGGCTCAGCTCCTCTCCACAATCATAAAACCCAATATAAAAGGGGCCAGCTTCCCCCGGACCCCATCATAAAACCTTATTTATAACATTTTCTCACCTTCTCTCCTCAATCAAATAACTCTATTATTACAGAGCTCAATTCTCTCCTCAAAATCAAATAACCCAAAATATATCACAAGCTCACTTCTCTCCTCTATCATATATCCCTAAAATATCACAGACCCTCAGCTCCCTCCTCTATCATATACCCCCTATAAAATCACAAATTTTTCAGCTTCTCCCCCCTCTGTCATATAACCCTATATACCCACAAAAAGCTCAGCTCCTATCCTCTATCATAAAACCCAAAAATATATCACAGACCCCCGCTTTTTCTCTTTCTATCATAAAAACCCTATAAAACAAAGAGCCCGTTTCTCTCCTCTATTCATATAACTCAATATTCACAGAGTTTCACTTCTCTCCTCAATCTTTATAACCCTAAAAAACACAGAGCTCATTTTTTCCCCTTTTCCCTATCAAAAAACCCTAAATCACAGAGCTCAGCTTCTCTTTTCCCAAACAAAAACCCATAAAACAAGAGCCCGCTTCTCCCCTCTATCATAAAACCCCTATTTTATCACAGAGCCCAGCTTCTCTCCTCTACATAAAACCCCCTTATATATCACAAACCCTCAGCTCCCCCTCCCTATCATATAACCCTATATATCCCGGGAGCTCAGCCCCTTCCCCCCTTTTAAATAAAACCCCCAAATAAATCACAAAAGCTCAGCTTCTCCCCCCCTAAAATATAACCCTAAAATAAACAGAGCTCAGTTTCTCTCCTCTATCATATAAACCTTTATATAGCCAAAATTTTCACTTCTCCCTCTACACATAACCCTATGTTCACAGAGCTCACCCTTCCCCTCCTCAACATATAACCCTAAAATCACAGAGCTCAGTTTCTCTCCTCTTTTCATAAAAACCCTTAAATCAAAGAGCTCACTTCTTTTTCCCTATCAAACAACCCTATATATCACAGAGCTCAGCAACTCTCCTCAATAATATAACCCTAAATATAAAACAATCTCAGCTTCCCCACATCATATACCCTATATATCACGGGAAGCTCAGCTTCCCCCTCCCTACATAAAAACCCTATATATCACAAAAAGTTTCACCCTCTCCTCCACCCCCTAAAACCCCTTTAAAAATCACAGACTCAGCTCCTTCCACATAAAACCCATAAAACCCACAGAGCTCAGCCCCCTCTCCCTCCATCATAAAAAACCTATAAAACACGGGGCTCGCACTTCTCCTCTTTTCATATAACCCTATATATCACAGCCAGCCCCCCCCCCTCTATTAAAAACCTCTATAATCCCCAAAGCTCAGCTTCCCCCCCTCCCCTATCATATAACCTTATAAAGCACAGATTTTTTTCGCTTCTCCCTCTATCAAAACCCAATTACCCACAGAGCCCCAACTTCTCTCCTCAAACATAAAAACCCCTATATATCACAGGGGCTAAACTTCCCCCTCCTCTATCATATAACCCTATAAAACCCAGAGCTCAGTTTTCCTCTCCTCTATAAAATAACCCTATAAACCCACAGGGGCCCGGCCCTCTCCTCTATCATTTTAACCCTATATTTTACAAGCCAGGCCCCTCTCCCTATCATAAAACCCTATTTTATCACAGAGCTAAACCCTCTCCTCCTCTACTTTAAAAACCCATATATCACAAAACCCAGCTTCTCTCCTCAAATCATTTTAGCCCAAATTATCACAAAGCTCACTTCTCTCTCCCTCATCATATAACCCTATTTTATCACAGAGCTCATTTCCTCCCTTTCTATCAAAAAACCCCCTATATATTACAGAGCTCAGCGCCCTTTCCTCAATCAAAAACCCCCAATATATAACAAGCCCCAGTTTTACTCTCCTCTATCATAAAACTCTATATATCACAGAGCGGGGGCTTCTCTCCTTAACAAATAACCCTATATATTACAATTTTCAGCGTCCTCTCCTCTATCATAAAACCCAAAAATATCAAGACTCAGTTTACTCTCCCAAACATATAACCCAATAATCACAGATCTCAGTTTCCCTTTTCCTCTATCTTATAGCCCATAAAACACAGAGCTCAGTTTCCCCCTCCTCTAAAAATATAACCCTATAAAACACAAGCCCCAGTCCTCCCTCCACCCCTATAACCCTAAAATATCCAGAGCTCAGTTCCCTCCCCAAAAACATATAACCCTATATATCAAAAGAGCTCAGCCCCCTCCCTCCATCATATAAACCTATTTTAACACAGGGCTCAGCTCCTCTCCTCTATCATAAAACCCTATATATCACAGAGCTCAGCCCCCTCCCTCAAACATAAAACCCTTTTATATAACAAAGCTCAGCCCCTCTCCTCTATCAAAATAACTCTATATTTTTCACAGAGCTCACTTCTCCCCCTATCATATAACCCAAAAATATAAAAAGAGCTCAGCTCCTCCCCCCTCTTTTATAAACCCAAATATAACACAAAAGGCTAAAGCTTTTTTCCCATCTACCCATAAAAACCCTATATATCACATAGTCAGCTCCTCTCCCAATCATAAAACTCATATATCCCAGACTCAGCTTCTCCCCCCTCTTTCATAAAACCCCTCTATATATCACAAAGCTCACTCCCACCCTCTATCATATAACTCAAATATATCACGGGAGCCACTCCTACCCTTTAAAACTTATAACCCTATAAACACAGGGGTTTCCGCTTCTCTCCCCCAAACATATAACCCCTATATATAAAAAACCTTTTTAGCTCAGCCCCTCTTCCTCTTTTTTTTAACTCTATATATCACAACCCAAAAATTTTCCCTTTCCTCATCATAAAACAAAAATTATCACAAACTCAGCTCCTCTCCCCCAATCATAAAAACCCAAAAATACACAGACCCTCACTTCCCTCCCTCTATCATAAAACCCAAGAATCACAGAGTTTCAGCTTCTCTCCCTCTATTATATAACCCTATAAAACCCCAGAGCTCAGCTTCCCCTCCCTCAAACAAAATAACCCAAAATTATCCAAAACTCACTCCTCCTCTACATATAACCCTTTATATCCAGGGCTCAGTTTTCTCTCCTCATCATATAAACCCTATATATCACAGACCCATTTTCTCTCCTCAAACTTTATACCCCCTAAATATCAAAAGAGCTCACTTCTCTCCTCTATTCATAAAACCCCTAATATATCACAAGCTCAGCCCTCTCCTCCACCCCAATAACCCAAAAATATCACGGGAAGCTCCCCCCCTTTTCCCATCATATAACCCTAAAAACACAGAGCTCCCCTCCCCCTCCATCATAAAAACCCTTAAAAACAAAAGGGCTCTTTTTTTCCTCTCCTCAAACAAATAACCCCTAAATCCCACAAAGCCAGCTTCTCTCCTCTATCACATTGTGCTCTGACCTGACATGATTGCTTTA
This sequence comes from Phyllomedusa bahiana, assembly GCA_025379985.1. Lineage (NCBI taxonomy): Eukaryota > Metazoa > Chordata > Amphibia > Anura > Hylidae > Phyllomedusa > Phyllomedusa bahiana. The sequence continues at coordinate 6,707 of JAODAL010027232.1, forward strand.
ATGTAACATCGCCTCCATGTCTTTATCTTCACCAGAAATGATGTTGGACTGGATGTTTACATGTAAAATTATGTAAAAATCACTAACTCTATCCCCAACCTAAGATTAGGGGTGATCTTTTTTTTATTTTATTGCCAACTTTCATAAAAAAAACACAGAAACAAGGCCATACTCCACACCAAAGGGTGGACTGAAAACTGAACCCAGTAAAGAGGCAACACTTTGGCCCCCAATTTCCAAAATTGGGAAAGATAAACAAAGGTGCAAACTGATTGCTTTAGCATTAGCCCCACCAAAAACCCCCAAATTTGGGGGAACAACCAGACTTTCACATCAAAACGATACCCCCTTTCCCCAGGGAACGCATTAAAAGGGGGGCAACACCCTTTCGGTATCACCTTATCTATATGCAATTATAAAAACCAGCAAAACCCCGGCCCCCCAAGGAAAGGGGGGGGCGGGGTGATTGTCTTTTTTAGTGTTTTTTTTCATTTTTTGGGAATTCCCCCCCCCTGTAAAAAATACGTTGGGGTTTTCGCGTGGCCCGGGGTTTAAAAGGGGGAAAATTTATTTATGTGGGATCAGGGTTTTTTCCCCTAGTGGGTTGGGGGAAAAGTGAGTTACGCTCAGCCCAAACACCCCACCTGTTTAATCTTCCCCCCAAATTTGCATAGGGGACAGTGTCGCCTCTTTTCTGGGTTCAGTTTTCAGTTCAATCCTTTTAGCTGTGATATGGCCTTGTTTCTGTGTTTTTTGAGTAATTAATTTTTCCCCTTTTTTCCTTTTGCAACTTTCATCTAAAATTTGATTTTGGGCCCAACAAAACACTTTAATGAAAGCTTACTCTCTACTTTCTACTGAATGCGCCTAAATAGCAAACATGAACATTTATAGAAAGGAAGAAACAAAGACCCAAAATCTTCAGGTTGCAGGACTTCTGGCTACACTACATCTATTACTTGTCTGCAGCTACTTGACGGGGATAGTGAGTGATGGTAGGTACTCTATAGACGCTGCTTAAAAGGGGTTTTGCCAGGACGTGCCTTATCTGCTAAGAAGCAATTGTAAACAAGCCACGCAGCTTTTTAAGAGAGACACCCCAGACACAGAGCCATGCAAAAAGGGAACGGGGTTTAAATGTTTTTACTCAAATAATCAAAAACTACAACTAGCGGATTTTTGTATACAAAAGACAACACCTTTTTTTCCACAGCACTTGAAAACTTCCCTTTATGTTTTCTATCATCAGATAAAGCCCAAAGGGTCCCCCTCAGGATAACCCCATTAAAAACCAGTGGATTCTGTATACAAAAAAACAACAAATTTTTACCCGGGGCCCTTTAAAACTTCTCGCTCCCTTTCATCAGATAAGAATTGGCCCCTTTCCCAAGCCCCCACAGCTCTTGTCAGGTCCTAACAAAAAGAAAACTTTTTAAGTAAAATAAGGGGAGGAAAAGGGAAAGGGCCCGTAGCTCTCTCAGGCGCAATTTTTTTAAAAGACAATATTTTGAAAAGTGAAAAAATACCCATTTTGGAGGATCCCACGTCAACATTACATCGTGGCAAAACCCCTTTAATAGGGAAGCGTTCTGGATTTTAACCTTAGACACTAGATTTCCGCAAGGTCTCAATTTTAAATCTGATTTGATGTACATATATTCAATCCACAAACGGATGCAATGTCTATTATTCATATATTTATAGTAAGAATCATGTTTTTTCTATAGTTGCTGTAGGAATTATATGCTCTTTTATAAGAATTACTCTGTTTTTCTATACATGCATGCATATACGTTTTTTGTATGTAGATTGCACATGTTTTTCTTTGCGTGTTTGTTTTTCATCTGTACCATATGGGGCTAATCAACAGGCGCCAGTGTGATTACCCCAGGAAATTAGGTATATAAGATAGTTCTTTTGGAGTATGTATTAGCTACGTATAAGGGCCATGCAGAAGGCCTGAAACGTGCAAACTTTCATTCCTGAATGTTTTTAATGGATATTTCCAATAAAGAGAGTGTGTTTTCCTGTCATCGCCTCTGTGGAATCCTCTGTACGAGTGCCGGGATTTTTCAAACATTTGCTTCTACTAATTGGACATCTACAGCCGGATGTCATTCCCTTGAGCATGTCTAGCAGTGAGGAAGGAGGTTCTCCCGTTAGCCGCAGTATCCCAGGTTATTTGGTGAGAGCCACTTTTTTTTTCTTCTTCTTTTTATATGTATACTCTGCAGAGCATGACCCCTCAATGCTCAAAGCAATGAAGCCACTGAGGAAGACCTGCTAAGAATTCAAGGCCTCCTGTTCCAGTGCTTGCTTTCCTTTGTGTAAAAACCTTGAGGCTGTGAAGAGATCCCTGAATTTCCCGAGGTTTAGAGCAGAAGGAAAGGTGAAGAAAAGGGGGAGAAGGCAGAAATGGATGATACGGAGAACAGGGGTGGATGTGGAGGAGCGGAGAAGGCTACAAGGGGGATGAGGGGTGAACAGCAGATTCAGGAGGAGCGGAGATAACCGCATAAGACACTGGGCAGAGCCACGGTCTCGAGTGGCCGTCAGACAGCTGTTTTGCTGGGGAAGTGATTAGTAATAAGCGCTCTGCTGGGCTCAGGACATATGGGATGTAAGGAAAGATTTGCTGCCAGTTCTTGTTCTAATTATTAGGCTCAGGGAGAACTGATCAAACATAATGATGCCGGATGGAGAGGAGGTCTGAACCTTCCCTCCTGCGCACCCCACCCCAGTGATCCCACTCCAGATTCTTACACTGCACACTTCAGCCTCTCTGCTCACCTCACTTTGTTCTGGTTCACTTTTATCTTATACTGGTACCGCTCTCATCTTCTTATTACTGCCGCCCGTCTCCTAATGCTACCCGGTTCTCATCCCACACGCTGCTGACCAAGAGATTCTGGGGACGTATAGTATTCATATGCACGAAGCAGAGAAGAGTTTGTCATTCGATTCTTGCTTTGATGAACAGTGAAAGCTTAGTTTAAAGGGAACATTACGTCCTCCGTGTACTGACAGTGCTGCGGGATGTGTGCGTTATGGTAGCTGCAATAAATGGAAAATGGGTTCTCTCACCACATTGATGAGCTTTAAACATGTAGGAAAAGGTCAGAAAAGACTATTTTCAAGTACATTGCTGTTCTGAATTTGCTTCATTTCAGAGTTAGAAGAGTTCTCATCTCTTATTTGTTTACAGAAGGGTTTCTCAGTTACTTACCAACTTTCTTTGCTCTGATGGCAGGATGGTGACATCACTTTCTGCTGTGTCTTATCAACAGTACAGGAGCTTTTTTATGTTTCTTACTGACAAACTTTAAAATGTTAGATCTCTATTTCATTTTGCCCTGCTATCTAAACCTCTCCATCGCCAAATAGAAAAGTAGGAGAAAATTCCAGCATCTTTTTAAAATCGAAATTCTTACTTTATTTGTCTTCGCAGTACATGATTCAAGATCAACAACAGAGTAAAACCACAGTTTTTGAATCATGTACTGCGAAGATAAATAAAGTAAGAATTTCGATTTTAAAAAGACGCTGGAATTTTCTCCTAATTTTTCTATTGCAATTTTTGTCTGAGGCTGGTGAGCTGGTAAAAATTTTTTCCTTCTTTCTCCATCACCAAAGTGCCTCAAGCAGAGTCAGCTAGGAGTAGCACAGCTGGAATGTCAATTATTGCTGTCGAACTGTCCACAGGCTGAACAGGAACTTGGAACATGAAGAAGGCTGGGAAAAGCAGTCTCTATGAAGCAGCATGGTAAGGACACATCATTAATAAACATAATTCTTACTTTGATTCCATAAATAAACAGAAAAATCTCCATAGACTATGACAACCCTCATGGAGTACAGTCCCTTTTGAGAGAGACCATGGAGTTGTAGGGGAGTATTCTTCTTTATAGTGGCCTATAACCCTCGTTTTAAGGCTTTCAACACTACAATATAGCTATCATCTCTCATTTAATTCCTTACTCATTAACATTAAAGAGATGACTCTGCAAACTCGGTTCATGTCTAAACAGCAAAGCTGCCAATTAAGCTACATAAATACCAAATGTTTTGCATATTGTTTGTGTTGCACATGGGATTCAGGTTGATGTCAAATTCGACCCGAATCTAAGCAATCCAATTTGGAACTGCCCTAATCATAGTTTGACAAAAATTGCCAAATATTTGAAACTTAGGGTTCGGGTTGTTATAGGTTTTTAGGGGTTTACCTACCATTCTCACTTCCATTTTGATGTCACATGTGGCTACCGTAACATCGAAGTAACTCTTATATTATTGCAGTCGAAAGTGACGCCGGACTTCAGACTGAAAATGACAACACATCAGGGTCACTACAGGTTCAAAATCATTTCTGTTTACCAAAACATAAGGGTTCATTGCTATGTGATGGTGACCAGGGGCGTCGCTAGGCAGATTCATTCGGGGCACGAGCCCCGAATGAATCTGTCTGTGCCCCGAGTCTCGGCGGCTCCAGGCCGCTGCCGTGGGCCTGGAGCGCTCCTGTGTGCGGGCGGCGCCCGCCGATCTCTCTGACTGCGCGGCCGTTTCACAGCGGCCGCGCAGTCAGAGTCGGGGAGGAGGCAGGACAGATCATTCCCGTCCTGTCTTCTCCCCTGTATGTACAGCACTCAACGAGCGCTGTACATACACCTCAGCATCGCTTTCATCACCCCCCTGCGACGCTGGGTCTCCTAAGCCGAGGAGGTCCCGGGCCCCGCGAGACGGCGTAAGCAGAGTGATGACATAACGCTGCTTACACCGGTCTCAAGCTGCAGGACCAGGACGCGTGGACCGTGCCTCATTAGGTAAGTAGGTTTTTTTATTTTTATTAGGTAAGGGTGCATGACACTGGCTACAGGGGGCATATTACTAGCTACAAGGGGGTATATATGGCTAAGGGGGCAAGACACTGGCTACACGGGGCATATATGGCTAAGGGGGCAAGACACTGGCTACAAGGGGGCATATATGGCTAAGTGGGAAATACACTGGCTACAAGGGGGCATATATGGCTAAGGGGGCAAGACACTGGCTACAAGGGGGCATATATGGCTAAGGGAGCAAGACACTGGCTACAAGGGGGCATATATGGCTAAGGGGGCAAGACACTGGCTACAAGGGGGCATATATGGCTAAGGGGCAAGACACTGGCTACAGGGGGCATATATGGCTAAGGGGGCAAGACACTGGCTACAAGGAGGCATATATGGCTAAGTGGGAAAGACACTTGCTGCAAGGGGGCATAATGGCTACAGGGGCAAAACACTGGCTACAAGGGGCATATATGGCTAAGGGGGCAAGACACTGGCTACAAGGGGGCATATATGGCTAAGGGGGCAAGACACTGGCTACAAGGGGGCATATATGGCTAAGGGGGCAAGACACTGGCTACAAGGGGGCATATATGGCTAAGGGGGCATGACACTGGCTACAGGGGGCATATATGGCTAAGGGGGGCAAGACACTGGCTACAAGGGGGCATATATGGCTAAGGGGGCAAGACACTGGCTACAGGGGGCATATATGGCTAAGGGGGCAAGACACTGGCTACAAGGGGGCATGACACTGGCTACAGGGGGCATATATGGCTAAGGGGGCATGACACTGGCTACAGGGGGCATATATGGCTAAGGGGGCATTACACTGGCTACAGGGGGCATATATGGCTAAGGGGGCATGACACTGGCTACAGGGGGCATATATGGCTAAGGGGCATGACACTGGCTACAGGGGGCATATATGGCTAAGGGGGCATGTCACTGGCTACAGGGGGCATGTCACTGGCTACAGGGGGCATATATGGCTAAGCGGGCATGACACTGGCTACAGGGGGCATATATGGCTAAGGGGGCATGTCACTGGCTATAGGGGGCATATATGGCTAAGGGGGCATATCACTGGCTACAAGGGGGCATATATGGCTAAGGTGGCATATCACTGGCTACAGGGGGGCATATAGGGCTAAGGGGGCATATCACTGGCTACAGGGGACATATATGGCTAAGGGGGCATATCACTGGCTACAGGGGGCATATGACTGGCTACAGGGGACATATATGGCTAAAGGGGCATGTCACTGGCTACAGGGAGCATATATGGCTAAGGGGGCATGTCACTGGCTACAGGGGGCATATATGGCTAAGGGAGCAAGACACTGGCTACAAGGGAGGATATATGGCTAAGGGGGCATGTCACTGGCTACAGGGGGCATATATGGCTAAGGGGGCATGTCACTGGCTACAGGAGGGGGCATGTCACTGGCTACAGGGGGCATATATGGCTAAGGGGGCATGTCTCTGGCTACAGGGGGGCATATGTGGCTAATGGGGCATATCACTGGTTACAGAGGGGCATATTACTGGCTACAGGGGGCATATTATGTGGCTATGGGGCAGTAACCTGGCTACAGGGGCTAATAACCTGACTACAAGGAGCATATTACTGGCTACATGGGTCATATTACTGCCTAAAGGGGGCAGTAACCTAGCTACAGAGGGCAGTAACGTGGCTAGAATGGCTAATAACCTGACTACAAGGAGCATATTACTGGCTACAGGGGACATATTACTGCCTAAAGGGGGCAGTAACCTAGCTACAGAGGACAGTAACCTGGCTAGAGGGGCTAATAAACTGGTAGAGGGGGCTACAAACCTGGCTTATAGTGGGCTACTACCTGGCTATAGGGGCAAATATTTACTACAAGGGGATAATTATTACCATTTGGGGCACTATAGATGGGGATTTTATATAGAGATAGGAAAATTGTAGAGAAATGCTGATAAAATGAGGAGTCTAAGATGTTTGTTTTGTAAATTTTTCAGTGAAGAGTTGTGGACGGTAGAAGACGTCATGGCATCTGGGACAGATGGAGAAGAAGAAGAGAAAGAGAACAACTCTTCAGAGACGTCTCCTGTAAGTCACTAAATGTAACTGCAGTGTAATCACTTTTAATTGACATGTGAATTACTAGCGGCGTATACGCGCCGCTAGCAATTCAAGTCTATGGGCCGGCGAAGTGCCGGCCCCCCGCTCACTCCCCCGCTCCCGGTCACACGGCGTAATTGCGGGGCGTAATTACGTCCCGCAATTAAGCCGTGTGAACATGGCCTTATGATACATTATTCAAGGCATCCTCAAACTGTGGCCCTCCAGCTGTTGGGAAACTACAACTCCCATCATTCCCACTGTTATAGATTATATAAATGCATGATGGGAGTTGTTGTTTCCCAACAGCTTGAGGGTTGCAGTTTGAGGATACCTGCATTATTCTATAACATAAAGTCCCAAAAAATGGTGACAGTGTATTGTATCCAACTCATTAACATGGTGCCTGAATAAATAAGGAAAAAACAGGTGAAGAACATATACAACTAATCCCACACATTGTCATTGTTTCTGAAAAGACTGTGCTAGACTTTTTTATTGCTGCTAAAATAATTGGGTCTCCTATGTATCATTTTTGCTGTGATTTTGTGCTTTAAAAAAAAAATAAAAATAAAAATAACAGTGATATGTTTTACCTTAACATATAAAACACATATGTAAAAAAGCACAACAAAAATTCTAAAAAGGGTATATTTCACTACAGCCCTGCAGTTATAAGTTGTGAAGGTTAATACATTGTATGTAGAGGACTTCAACTTTCCAATATACTCAGTGTTTTAGTTCCTCGTAATTCTAAAGATCTTTGCTTGCTGCAAGTGAATTGAACATACTTGTTTACATAAAGAGGTAGAAAACTCAGGCATAACATAAACTCCATGGTCTCCATCTATAATCAGCTATTTGTTATAATGGTATCTTCTTACATGGGGAGGGGTCTTTGAGCCTCCACTGGTCCTAGACCTAGAGGTCAGCTACCTCTGCACCCCCAATATCTACACTCCTGAATCTACAGAGACATAAAAGCATAGGTAGAAAAGGGGGACCTGCATTTAATATACCCATTACATTTAGGGTAGCATCCTCAGCTCTGCTATATCTGTAACTAGAGGATCAATTTCTTTCTATAGTTGTCCAGTAAATAAAAAGTATTGTTCATTGAGCTCATGGTGGGTATAATAGTAATAATACTAAAAGTTATACATCAGATCCCCCTCCACTGGTACTCCGGAGCTCCCCACCGATCCCTTTCTCTTCACTTCCGGGTTCTTATCTCAACACACAGGACAACCTTCTGCTAGAGTCCCTTACATTAGAGTGCAGGTCTCTCCTGTTTGGCAGGATGAGAACCCAAAAGTTGAGGGGAGCAGATCGTTGGGGAGCTCCGGTATGGCAGCGCAGGGGATCTGTAGCTAAGAGCAAGTTTTTTTTACATTTATTTATCCACCCTGGCCCCAATGAACAATTATTTTACATGCTGGGCAACCCCTTTAAGGAAATACACGTCCAACCCAGTGTTGACTCATTTGACAACTTTTCCAGAAAAGAAAGACACAGACACACCGAGCAGTCACAGAAAGGACTTTAATGTCCCACTGCACCCAACTGGCATCTCTCTCTCCGCAATGATATCTGTGCTGAGGAGAGGGAGGGCGACACATGTTTTTAATGTAAAAACTTGTGCTTGTCAATTCCAGATGATTTCTCTTCCTGCTAGGTCCCAGAAAGGCTCCTGACTTGAGAAACTCAGAAAGGATCCAGACCAGCTAGATGTACAGAAGGTGTATGATGTCAGGACCCAAACAACGTGGTCAACAAATCCCTCTAAGCTTTCCCGCGTTCTACTGCGCAGAAGGCCTTGTACAGTAGGTTTGGGTATCGTGTCGTTTGTGCATAAGTCCTGTTTCCCACTGATGAACCAGCGTGTCCATCCCCATCGACAGGAAAGGTCACAGAGGGTTCCAGAAAACTTGTGTGCTGGTCTCTCTCTTGGTTTAAGGCACTGCTTCAAGGGCTCAGCATTCATGTACCACAACCCAAGCAGAACAATATCCCTCTAGATCCCCAAACCAAAGGAGGGAGGGGCTCACAGGAGGGCAAAGATGTGGATCAGTTTTAGTTGGGGCAAGTTGGAGGAGCATGTCGAAAAAATTCTTGGTTAGCTCTTGGTTATGATATGGTGTTTGTCTTATTCTGCATCACATGGCAACATTGGGCTGTGGGCTCTGGGAAAACATACAACATTTAAGACCCTCATGAAAGCAGTGCCCATGCTTCTTCCAATTTAAATGCATCATATACCAATGTAGAATATATCTGTACACTTCAAGGAATCAATGAGATTTTCTCATGACACAGTACACCACCGAAGACAACATGAAGCTTTACTGGGTAAGAAAACCTGGCATGAATGTGACTGATTTCCCCAAAAATACCTTAAATCCCAAACTTTCTCTCTGCTCAGAAAGTGTACAGAGATATTAAACACAGCTACACGATGCAAAACTGGCTTGAGGTGCCCCTAACATGATTGCTGAGACATAAGGTATCATAGGAAGTGTTGCTCCATGTTACCTGCCCCTTCAAAAATTTCGTGCACTACTGTGCTATTCACACGGTGCTCTCTAGCATCCACTCAGTGCTGCTAAATGTGACTCTTCGATGTTCCAGGGCAGCTTCTTGGTTGTGCAACTCCAAGGCGGACATGTGTCTCTTTGTCCGTGCCCTGCGAGGATAACTGTGGCTCTGGAACAGAGTGTAGTCTCCATCGAAGGAGAATCTATGTTGATAAGTCCTGGGAGGAGCTTTGGGCCCCACGTGTGCTTGCCCTTCCATAGTAATCAGACACAAGGAGGTGGTGGAGCCCAATGCGCTGGTTTCTGTCTGGTCTCCTCCTGAGAGAGAAGACAAAAGAGCCACTGTTTGAAGATCACTAGATGTCTTAGTTCTCCTCTTGTCCATTTCCATCAGAGGAGCTGGAATAGGCGAACAAGGTGGGTTCTCTCCTTTACCAGGGTCTTTGCCCTCCATTGGGGGCTCTTTGGAAGCTGGGGGCAATGGTTCATAGTTATTTTCTCCCAACTTGGCACAGGAATGAGCACAAGCCATGCCTTGTTGCCCATTTGTTTGGGAATACACATTACTGACCCTTGCTTTACCACCTTCCTCTTGGCCACTGTAGACTTTATATCGGATCATGAGGATGATGATAAACACTAACACGGAAGCCACGATGATTCCTCCAATGATGATAATCATAGTTCCTCCTAGAAATTGAGTGTGGAGTGGTTGACATTGTGAACTTTCTTCTTTTGTATTGAACTGGACACATCCCACCACTCGAGTGGCTGTGAGTGAAGTCATCCCATCATCATAGACAGCCAGGACACAGAGGTCATACTCTCGTCCAGGAGCCAAGTCATTGACTAAGAAGCTTCGGTTGCTTGGTGGGATCATCCTAGATAAAGAGAACAAAGAGCATTTTTAGAAGCTTAGAAGAAATCTTTTCCTTAACAAGACTACCACAGCCATACATCTTCAAGAGAACAGTCAGTAACTTTGAACATAATGGAGTTTTTTCAGAGTTGGGTCAGTCCACCAGTGTACTAAAGGAACTCCTGGTGGTTGTGCTCATGTAAAATAATGGGCCCTAAAGGTCAAGCACAAGAAAACTTCTTTGGGAAGTAACTTTAAGGTCTATTTCTTAAGATATGATTCACAAATAATCTTTTAAACTTTATTGAGGATGCAATTAAAACTGAATGAGGACATGTTCTGTGTGGATAGGAGGGTTGGCCCTCAGAATAATTTCCTCTAAAGGATCTAAGTAACCTATTTAATACTGTCATGAAAAATTAGCAGTAGAAGGTGACGTGGGCATTGCTGGGTGAAGGAGAAAATGTAATGTTCTTCCATTTATAGCATCCAGAATGTGTATTTAGCCGTGGAAGAAACTATATATCCAGTGATGGTTTTCTGGAAGTCCTGGAACTGGGGTCTGGTTGCTAGAGTGGGGAAAGTAGAGGAGGGCACCATTTCATTAATATAGGCCTGGTCTTGTACTATTAGATGGGTATACTCAAGCACCAGCTGTGCAATTACCTAAATCATCATTCATCTAACTATAATGTTTTCTGTGCTAATTTGTGACTTTCCTGGTCTGTATGTTTTCTCCCATCTCTGCAACCAAGCAGCAGTATTTCTTTTTCAAAAGCTGTTTCTCGTTGTGCTGTAAAACTACAAGCCCCGAGATCCTTTGATATGTTTTGTCTCTCTTCCCAACCTTAGTCTTAGTGCATGGCCTGTTTCCAATCTCTTGCTGAAAGCCCTGAAAAGAAGGACCAAAGGAGTGTGGTTTCAAAGACTTCCTTGAAATAAGCCAATCTCCTTTGGTCACCTGAACTCCTGGGCTCAACACAGAGCTGTGCCCTATGTGTGGAGGCACACAGAGCTGCTGAACTTTCTGTCATCAGACAGCTGATGTAGAATTGCAGGAAGCACCTAGAAAGTGCAAAACTATAGGAGAGGTATCCTTTAGAAAATTTATTTTCACCACGGGATAACCCCTTTCAGGAGAGAATGGGTTCTCTATGACTGGGGACATAAGTAGAGCAGTGAGGTCTACGTCGAGGCCAGACCTCTGATGTCATGTCTACAAATAGCCACTGAGGAACAGACATTCTGAGCCCCCAGCGCCATTTAGAGAGGCCCTGGTGGAGTGATGATTAGTGTCTTTGTAGGTAGAGCTCAGATGGGCAGGATTTATTCTTCTGTTTTTACATAAAATATATTAGACTGTTTAATTTGTGGATGCACAAACAATACAGACAAGCCTGGTTTTTGGATTTATCCGTTGTGTCATTATTTATCTGTTCTGAGCCCTTGTGCCTACCTCTCCTGATGCTAATCCCCCACCAAGGAAAAGGGGTCAGCCCAGGCTACGTCTTCCTCAAGATGTTTGTAATATCAGGACATGACTCAAAAGCGGACTCAAATTCTGCTAATTTCCTTCATAATAGTATCTGGACTGTTTATATTTTCAAGGGAACAAGAGAGGTTTAATGTTTTTTTAAGTATCTTTCAAGCCTCATTAAGCACAAGCGATAAATATTTGTGACCAGCTGGGAAACCAGCAGAAGGACAGAGGACAGTGCAGGAAAGAACCTGAGAGCAAGGAGCTCTGAACACAGCCATATCCATATGTGCAACACCAATGACTTCACACTTCAAGAGAAGCAATCTTTCATCCTGTATCCTAATTTAACCTTTCATTGTCCAAAGCGTCAGTTGCCAAATATCCTTCTTCTCTACTCATAATATATACACTAGTAAATAAAAAGTATCATAAATTGTACGTTATAACCGTATAACGCTGGATCACCACAACAATCTGCGGAGCACTTGGTGCATGACTTGCAGCAGGGAAGGAAAGTGGAAGATAAAAGCGAGATAGATGTGCAGATCAATAAATCACATGGGGTTGAGTTAGTGCAGTGGGCCGATTAATGCGCAAATTGCAGCCTACAGCCAGCAGCCTAATTACATTCTTCTGGTTTTAAGCAGTGTTAGTTTTGCTATTTTTGGTTCCAGAAATCCTATAAAATCCAAAGTTGGAGTTCTAAAAATACAGTTATCACTTGATAGATGGTAATAAATAGATGGCAGACAGACATATAAAAAGATAGATCAATAGATAGAAAAATAGATAGAAAGACGTTAGATATGAGATAGAAAGAAAGATAGATATGAGACAGAGAAATACTGTAGATAATTGATATAAGATTGATAGGCAGACAGACAGATAGATAGATAGATAGATAGATAGATAGATAGATAGATAAAAAATACTGTAGATGATTAATATAAGATAGTTAGATAGATATGAGATAGATAGATAGATAGATAGATGAAGAAATACTGTAGATAATTAATATAAGATAGATAGATATGAGATAGATAGATAGATAGAAACTTCAGTTGTGGACTTGGAATACAGCAGCAGTTCTTTATTTTTCCAATTTGTGAATTTGTGAATGCTGCAATTTTCCCTTTGTGGTTATTTGATATGTGCCATAGGTTATTTGTTTTGAGACTCTCGGTTCACATATTTTGATCAAAAGATGTTTAAGCTGCCGACTTTCAACGTGATCTCAAATCGGGCAGTACATTGATTTTAACCTATATGGAAAGGAAGGGGTGCTTCCATTTTGTGTTTCTGTCCCCGCCCACTCTCACAGGCTGTCATAAGAAGGGCAGCTTGCAGGTTGGGTGTTTTTTATTTTTTCTCTCTGAATAATGGAGGTCGGTTGACCCAGCGGGAGGCCTGATTGGCTCGATTGAGAGGTAAAGATAGGATAGGACTGCCCGATTTGAGACCACGTTGAAAGTCGTGGGCAGCTTAAACATCTTTTGATCAAAATATGTGAACCGAGAGTCTCAAAGTTTTTTCATGTATGATATAAATGCTTCTTTAGGGATTTCCACATAGGTTATTTGCTGGCACCTAATCTGATATATCTCAATTGGATGTGCCATATATTCTACCTATTTTAGCTAGCTAACTAGGTAGAGAGATAGATAGAGAGAGAGATAGATAGATAGATAGATAGATAGATAGATAGATAGATAGATAGATAGATAGATAGCCAGTGTGGACCCTGTTGCCCTAAAGGTAAATAGATAGGTATTAAATATTAAAAAATAATTGATATGATAGAAACATAGATAAATATAAAGATAGAAAAATAAAAAGATAGATAAAAATAGATAGAAAGTAATAAATAATATATACGAGATAGATAATCCCTCTTGATAGCTCTAAGGCCACCCTCCTCCCCACCCAAATTTTCCCTTCTTGTTTCCCTGTATGTCCCTCCTGGCAGTTTCTCACCCAGCTTCACGTTCCTTTTAACATTGTATGAGCTTGCAGTGCTGCAGAAGATATCATTTCTGACCTATCTAAGTGACAAGGGGTGCATACTATAGTAGGTGAGCTCCTACAGTTATTAGCTGCAGACTTATGTAAAACTTCCCTAATTACACTGCCTGTTTCTGCTGTCTACTGTGTGCAGAATCTCCAGTGTATCTTATTAGATGGAATTCTAACCTGTCTCCCCGGCATCTCCAGAAGGTCTGTCCACACAACATTTTTCATGTGCATGTTGGCTTAGAATAAAAGTGTATTCTCTGCTGAAATCTGCATGAAATCTGCCCACAAACAATGGGAAGCATGTTATTACAGTGCATCATTCTATGGCATTGACACTTCTTGATGAAAGCACATTGCTCTGTCTGTCTATGTAAATGGAGGCTCAAGAACATGACTGACTGGTCTGGGTGCAGTATTTATGAGCAGATTCAATTGGTATAATGAAAGGCCATCAGCATTGCTTATCAGGAAGTACAGAGAAGTGCTTATTGCCCCAAAACAGGGTTTTCCCATTTGATAGTGAGTGATAGGATTGACAACAATCTGCCATCATATCTCTACTCTGTGTGATTTGCCTACAGGAAAAAATGGCTCAGGTTGTTATACAAGAGGACCGGAAAATGTGACATCATATATGTATTTTATGAGGAAGAGGGGGACGGATAGATCAAAAGAGTTTCTCTGATCAGAGGAGAGACAGGGAACGTCCACACGACAATTTACAATTTATTCGTTAGATTCTACCATTGAAAACCGTGTCAGGAGAGTATTTCACATTGTATTTCATGTGGATTTAGGCTTCGTCTACACAGCAGATGTTAAAGGAGTTTTATCGTTACACAGATCATGTCTCAGATGATGGGGACAGTAAAAATAAGCACTTTTGTAATTGGGTTGCATTACCTCAGTCACTTGGTTTAGCAGATATGAGCTTTTCTGTAAATCTGTATTCTGTTTCTGCTGCTGGTTGGGACATGCCCCCTGGCCGGATCCCGCCCATAGACATGCCCCCTGCACGGTGATTGGCTGGCTGACATTTCATTCAGCCTGTTGAGATACACCCCCAGACAGGAAACGCCCAGCCACGCCCCCTGCACTGTGATTGGCTGCCTGCACACTCTGTGTTTTCTCCCCTCGGAGCTGTTAAAATCGATAGTGAAACCAAGGTCTGCTGGCTCTATACTCATCTCCCAGCTCTAGGGTGAATGATCTGGGCATTTACTGGCTGTTTAAGTCACAGATCCCCTCATTTAACACAGTATTATAGAGTCTCCAGGGGGGGAAGACAGTGTGTATTGCTCCATATAACCCAGTCTGCTGCCTGGTAACAGAGGGGAAGGGGGAGGCACTGTACACTCCTCACATGTCTCATCAGTTCAGGCTGTGTATATAGCTGCCTATAGCACAGCAATGAGCTTGTGGAGTCAGCCTGAAGCTCTGCAGACACAGGAGCAGCATGCAGGAAGCTGTATAGCTGTCCTCTGCAGACATCCTTCTGCTTCGGCTGCCTCACCCACAATGATGATGTCACAGGTCTTCAGTGAGGAGAGACTCGCCCCTGGGAGGAGAGGACTCACCTGCTGAGAGAAGAGACTCGCCCCTGGATTTCAAATTCAATCTCAGAGAATTATCTGAAGAGCACGAACAGTTCAAACGATAACACCCCTTTAAATGCAATTTAAAGAACAAAACAGGACTATAATTCGCTGTTTTCCGGCAGATTATAGAGCATGTTCTGAATTTTTGATCGGATTTCAGATTTGAAATCTAACCTCAGAAAATCCAAGCTGTGTAGACTACAGCTTGTTTCTTTTTTTTGTATTGTGCTCTATGGGGATGGCTTACAGTTGGGTTTTATGTGGATTCTAAATACTGAATTTGCATAAAATCCGACTGTAAACCGGTAGACAAAGCCTTAGGGTAATTTTTTTACTTGTGGTTAACAGTCAGAAACAAGTCATTTCTATGTGGTTGTAGATGTGGATTCACATTAAGAACTACATACAAATGTTTGTACAGCGTTTTACACAAGGTTTTTAGCCATCTCCATTGATCTCAATGGTAAATTTCCACACGTTTTCCAACCAAAGAATGAACATGCTCTAATATTTTTACAACAAAAAAAGTCCACCAAAAATACACATTGTATGAACTACAATGTGTATTTTCTATTGACATCAATGGGAATAGTTTACTACCAGGTTTTAGATGAGTATTTTAAGTAGGAATCCACATGGATTCTTACTTGAAATACTTGTCGGGAGGACAGAGTCATACAGTGACTCTTTACGGTCAACACTGGGCAGGCCCAAAATGGTATAAATTATTGTGGCTTTGGTGACTGGGATAGGAGTTCTTGAAGGGACCTTTTGCGAAGACCTCTCTAGGAGAGAAAAAGGGCCCTAGAGGAAAAGAGATGCAGGTCAGAAGGAACTTGTAACAATCAACGTCACAGTCTCGCTTCAGACCGCAGACATGGCCGTGTCCTCCTGTCCCCGCTGCCTTTGTGAACTCACCTGTCCTCACTCCTGCTCCGGTCTTTGCTGTTGCCAGCGTCCTGTGTCCTAGGGACCTGGGACTTATAGAACTTCCTGCCTCTGCTCAGGGTTAATTTATTGATGTTCCCACATTAAAACTGACCTCTGTTTGCTGAACTGTTTCCTGTTACCTGCATTACTGACATCCTTTTTCCAGAGCTATCTACGTTACCCATACTTCTGAAACCTGCTGCTTCACCAATTTGATACCTGTCTGGGACTCTTTCATAGTCTACAGTTGCACCTGCCTTGAACCATCATTTCTGCCTATACCCACTGTCCTACATCCGGACATGCCAGGGGTAGCGACCTGGTGTTCCTCGCATCTAAGTCCGTCTGGGCCCCTTAGACTGCTCTCCGTGGCATGGACTGCATCGCCATCGCTCATGGTGACCCAGAAGATCCACATACCCAGCTTTCACCGTTTCCGAATTTGGCTCAGACTTGGCTGTGCTTGTACAGGATTTAAAAAGTAGTGTTTACATAGGCGTTACATATTACTACTAATTTCTGCTGGATTTTTGGTGCAGTTAACTAGGATTTTTGAGTTGGTTTATTGTCAATAATATTCTTATGTCTATGATTTTTTAACCTTTTCTTGTATATTACCCTACTGTGATTTTGCTCATTGTAGACTGTTTTAATTCTGGATGTAATATAATCTTTTTGTACACTTTTTTGTTGTTGTGCCTTGTTTGCTGATGGTCCCCTTAAAATCTAGGTGAGAATATTTTTGTTCAATATTATTATTATTAATCAACATTAATATTGATGAAAATAATAATAATAATAATAATAATAATAATAATAATAATAATATTTTCTTACAATAGTCACATAGTAGATAAGGTTGGAAAAAGACAAAGGTCCATCGTTCAAAACCTATAAAACCCTAGCAGTGTTGATCAAGGGAGGAAAGCCAAAAACCTTGAAGGTGGGATATCACATTCTCCCACATACCAAGAGGAAAAAATTCCTTCTTGAGCCTAAACATAGCAATCACAATAATCCCTGGATCACATCCTGTCTCCTGAATCTAGTCCCCATAACTTGGGATCTTAAATTTTTCAAGAAAAGCAACTTAGCCCTTCTTAAATGTGTTTGAAGAATTTAATCTACTCACACAGTATCTGCCATCTCCTAAATCACAACCTGTGTGGCAGTGAGCTCCATTAGTGTCAACTTACAATACTTAAAAAAGAGATTGTAACTCATTACATTAATAGTCTTCAGAATAAGGGGCAGTGAAAAACAAGAAACTTTGCAATTGGATGTATTGTTTTTCAATGTCGCCCTTATCTTCGTTTTCTGTAAACACAGTTTCCCCAGTGCCCGGTCGGATTTCATACTCCTTTCATTTCTTGGCTGTCGGCCTCTACTAATTTACTTCTGTCTGGGCCCACGTAGTATTCTCTGGGGGAGCGTGCATTTCCTGTAATCTCTCACTAGAATAAGTGGCCGGCAAAATTTAACTCTGCACAAGCCAGCAGCTCCACAGTGACACTGCAGGTGCTTCTACAATCAGAAAACAGCAGAATTGTGCTCGGTGCCTAATGCTCCTGATGTAAATCAATAGAGGGAGACAGAATCTGTGATGATCTGGATGAGTTCAGTGAAAGCACTGGATATTAACTGTAACTAACTCCAGCTGGTGAGAGGAGAAACATACAGCTCTTACACAAATAAGACTGCATAGGGAGAGGCAAACAGACACGGACAGATAGGCGGGAGGGGGACGAGAGCAGGGAGTGCTTTCCTTTTCTCCACTGATCTCAAACAAAAACACTCTGACTCAGGAGCGAGCAGAACAGTGAAAGGGGGGGTTGATATTTCATCCCCTTCAGTTAGATGAAACAACCAACACTGGGAGGGAACGTTCCTGGATTTGACGGAACCTGAGGGAAAATGAAGCTACAAGAAAACAGCCAAACTGATTAAGCGATACATCCCCTTTAAGTGTGGATTTCTGATGCATCTTTGAGCCACTAAAATAAGCTGTGTAAACATAGCCGTATGATATTGAGGAGCTATGTGCAGAATGACCATGTGTAGAACAGGAGACAAGGAGAAACCTTCCTCTGAAATATTTTCAATTCGAATAGTTGTATCATCAGAAGGGGGATTTTCTCCTACATTCTATACAATACCCACACTTTAGCA
This sequence comes from Phyllomedusa bahiana, assembly GCA_025379985.1. Taxonomy (NCBI): domain Eukaryota; kingdom Metazoa; phylum Chordata; class Amphibia; order Anura; family Hylidae; genus Phyllomedusa; species Phyllomedusa bahiana. The sequence continues at coordinate 25,229 of JAODAL010027232.1, forward strand.
CTGTACACTTTGTTCTGTCTTGTATCCACATGTTAAGCAGATTTTATTCCTCTGTAATGTTTATCTACGGCAAATATTACCACTGTATTGCTCAGCAAGCCTGGATTGTCCCATTGTGAACTGTTTGCAGTGTGTGACATTCTCTTTCTTTACACTGAAGGCAATCTCATTACGGTGACGTTGGGCAATGGGCTGATCTTATCTTCTCCTGTAGCTATAGATTCTTCAATGGTAGGAAATGTCTCGGAGGGACTTTTAAATGGTGTAATAAACAGGAAAGAAAGAAAGGTTCTGCCAGGAGAAACCTTCTTGATTACAGTAACAGGTTTCCCGCATCATTATTCTTTTAATTTAGGTAATGAGACATATGATTGTATTCAATTGGAAATGAGTGAACTGTTTTCCTATTTTCAATATCTATGACAAAATTTGGGTGGTTGAGAGTTCTGTAAAGTGAAGATTTTTACTTTTTTTGAGGAAGAAACCCCAACTCACATCAGGCAGTCAAAAATCTCCTTTCATTGCAGGTATGAATGATGCAGCAGCACTATATCTTGTAGAAGGTAAGTCCTTGTGGGCAGGGTCTTCTTTACCTCGTGGACAGGGTCCTCTTTATCTCATGGGCAGGGTCCTCTTTACCTTGTGGGCAGGGTCCACTTTACCTCGTGGGCAGGGTCCTCTTTACCTTGTGGACAGGGTTCTCTTTACCTCATGGGCAGGGTCCTCTCTACCTCGTGGGCAGGGTCCTCTCTACCTCTTGGACAAGGTCTTCTTTACCTCATGGGCAAGGTGCTCTTTACCTCAGGAGCAGGGTCCTTTTTACCTCATGGGCAGAGTCCTCTTTACCTCATGGGCAGGGTCTTCTTTGCCTCGTGGGCAGGGTCTTCTTTACCTCCTGGTCAGGGTCCTCTCTACCTCTTGGTCAGGGTCCACTTTACCTCGTGGGCAGGGTCCGCTTTACCTCGTGGGCAAGGTCTTCTCTACCTCGTGGGCAGGGTCCTTTTTACCTCATGAGCAGGGTCCTCTCTACCTCTTGGACAGGGTCCTCTTTACATCGTGGGCAGAGTCCTTTTTACCTCATGGGCAGGGCCCTCTCTACCTCTTGGACATGATCCTCTTTAACTCGTGGGAAGGGTCCTTTTTACCACATGGGCAGGGTCCTCTCTACCTCTTGGACAAGGTCTTCTTTACCAAGTGGGCAGGGTGCTCTTTACCTTGTGGGCAGGGTCCTCCTTACTTCATGGGCAGGGTCCTCCTTACTTCATGGGCAGGGTCCTGTTTATCTCTGTATAAGTCTGTTACTCATTTAGTTGATGATTATTGTACTTGTTTTTATTTTATATATTAAATCTCCTTTTTATGTGAACAGTCCCTAGAAATAATCTTTTATTTTATTTATGGACCTGACTAAGGGTTAATTTTCTGCAGTTTATAGTGTAGTTTTTAGTAGTACTATTTTGGGATACATGTACATTTTTGATCCCTTTACATCCAACATTTTTGGGGGATATAAAGTTACCAAAACAAACATCATTTTGGCATAGCATATTTTTTTCTTCCAGTCTTCATCTAAGAAGGATAAATAATGTTACATCTTAATTGATGGGAAGTTTAAAGATCCAGAGCCACTACTTTTTTATATGTTGGGTTTTTTGATTTATTTTGTTTTTTGGTCTGTTGGGTTTTGTGTGTGTGTTTTGAATACTATTATATATATATATATATAAATATATATATATAAATCTTTATATATATATGATTATGTATATTTATATATATATAATATATATAGTATTGTATATAATATATATCTAATATATATTTATATATATATATATATATATATATCTATATATATATATATTTATATAATACTATATTATATAAAAAATTACTTGTTCATTTTAGTCCCTCTAAGAAACTTGAGACCGATGGGGGACACAAATCTCTTGTGCTCTATTGTGCAATACCATAATATTGCCGGATTACCCTTCTAATATGGCATCTCCTTTTTTAGCATTGTCTGTGTGTATGGGTTTGGTGTTTGTGATTTGGAGTCGATTTAGCCGAATAGAGATTGTGTTAATTCTAGATATTATATATATTTATATATATATATATATATATTATATATATATATATATTTTTATATATATATATATATATATATACTAATAAACCTCAAAAAATATTCCAGTCTTACAAAGCTGACGTTTCCAGTTTTCTCAAGCTCCTATGCCAGCTTTGCTGTGCAGACTGGGACAATGACAACAGAAAGCAGGAGCATTAAAGAGATATTCCCATCTCAGACATTTACATCATATTACAGGATAGAAACATAGAAGATTTATGCAAAAAAAGACCACACGGTCCATCTGGTCTGCTCTTATAGTATTACCTTTGTATAAGAGGTGCTATAAATGTCTGATAGATATGGATCCCATTTTTGGGGCAGACACGTTTCTCTAACATGGGGGCAGCCATTCTCCACCAGTCCTTATTCATGCTGCAGTAAGTGGAGAGGTGGCCATGCTTGGGAATTCCAAGTAAAGCCACAGCACCATAAAGGCAGGCCATGCAACGGCTAGGGGCTTCCAAGATAGTCCAGTCTTATTTAGCCTACCCCTTGACTGCTACATGAAAAGACCTGGGGATTTCCATATCTATAGAAGAATGGTATCGTTAGTAAACAAGGACATGGGAAAATGGCCCAAGAATCATGTAATTTAGGGCACAGTTTGATCTGTGTTATGGGGCCCCCTTTCTCAGATGTACACCACTTGTGATTGGATAAGAATTGGTGGGATTGTACAGATCACTGATCCTCTGCAGAACTTCAAGTACCCTGTTTTCCGAAAAATAGGACAGTGTCTTATATTAATTTTTGCTCCTAAAGACGAGCCAAGACTCATTTTTAGGGGATGTCTTATTCCTCCATGAACAAGAATTCATATTTACAGTTGAACAAAAATCCACATGGATTAATATACTGTAGTGATTTCATCAAAAGCATCAGCATAATCAGCCAAACTCTGAATTGCATAAAAAAAATTGCACTAGGTCATTATTTTCGGGGGATGTCTTGATTTTGGGGAAAACGGAGGTATAAGCCATAGCGCCGTTGTCGTTAGTAGTGTGTTATATTTCCCTGGGAAAGCTTGTAATCTAGAATGTAAATTTATTTATCCTTAGTTCTGTCAGGAGCACAATGAATTTCTCCACCTCGCAGACTGATAGGACAGGTAGTATTTTTAATTAGTTGAATATGTCATATATTGGAATCCCATACGCCACCAACTTGAGTAATTTTTGAGTTCAAACTGTCTGAATAGGAAGGGAGCTTTGTTCTGCTAACAGGACTAAGGGAAATCAGATTTACAATGTAAATCACAAGCTTTCCTTGTCTTACTGTCAGCAACACAATGATGGGGATGTAGCAAGTAGAATGCCCTAACATTCTGCATTGATCTCAGAATCAACCTCCAAAAAGAAGTGTGGCTCTCTTATGGGGACATGTATGAAAAGTGATGCCGCCTCAAGAGTTGATTAGTTCACCATTCGTCAGTACTGTATATATGAAAGTGTCTCACAGCACTTTATAAATGTGCACCAGTGTGGGACACCTTTATGCACCAAAAAGTGGTGCAAAGAGTGCATGTGCTAAAATTAGTCTCAGCCTCGCATCCATGAAATTGGTATGGATTGGGATGACATGTTTCTGCCAAATTTTGCCCAATCACTCTGCAGGATGAATAAATCCCCATAACTTTGCTGCTGACAGGGACATAAGTGAAAATAATCTTTGGATTATTGCTCCCACACCGAACAACAAGATAAGAATCCAAATAGAATTCATTGGGTCCCACAGCAAAATGAGATGGGTCGCTAAGGCCATGTCTCCACGGCACTGGTTTTTGGTCAGATTGTTAAAAGGGGTTTTGCCACGAAGTAAAATTGACGTGGGAAGTTTGAAAATTTAATAATAAAACGTTTTCACCAGTTCATCCGTTATTTAAAAAATGTTGCACAGTTTTTCGTTTTAGTGCTCCTTTAGTGATCCATAGTTTACAGCTCGTATCAGGGGATTACGACCAGGGCTTGAGAAAGCTCCTAAGTCTGGTCGCTACCATGCTACAGAATTCAACCTCTCAGGCAGCGCTCGTAGTTCAAACCCGGGTGCTTTCATTCTACTCCTGTCTCTAGTGCTACTTTAGTAATTTAGTCAAACAGGTGCAAATAAAATAAAAAAAGAAAACCTCATTGAGGTCTGTGCATTGATTAAAGAGGGAAAAAAAACCACAGGTTAAATTCCTGCAGGGGAATATGAACCAAGGACCCTTGTGCTATTAAAAACCAAATCATTACCATCTTGAGCTACCAGTGTAGCTACTTACAATATATATACATATAACAGTCCCTTTCTTTCACTAAGAGAGGAAAGGCCTGGTGATGTCATACTGCTGGGTCACCATTGTTATGCAATTCAACACAAATACACACGCTCCCTACTGGACACACAGAGCTGAGAACTGGAATGCAGAAGGTACTGATATAAGATTGTGGGCAAAACCCCTTTAAAAATACGGTTAGATTAATCAACATATCGACTGATAAACCATACCATAGTCCGGCAATAGAAAATCCGAGCTGTAGTCTACACAGCTCGGATTTTCTACTGTGGGATTTCCAAACGGCGGCTTATTGAACATGTTCTATAATCCTCCATATTACATCAGATTCTAATACATGTTCATGTACCTGAGCAGGCGGAAATATGTACAAAACCGACGTCGATTTTAGGCATTTGCCATTTTACAGTAGACATAGCCTAACACCTAATGACAGGAAACTAAACCATCAGGGCAAGCAGAAATACATAAGATAATATACAAATAATAGCGCACACTTAGTAGCACTATATAGCAAGAAGACACCAACTTGTTGTTACCTGCAAAAAAGTTCCATCTGTTTACACCTAAATGATCCTCCTCAACCTCTGGCCCCCAAACAGCTTCTATGACTATACCCTGTTTCCCCAAAAATAACAGTGTCTTATATTCATTTTTGCTCCTAAAGACGAGCGAAGGCTTCCTTTTAGGGGATGTCTTATTGTTTAAGAACAAGAATTCACATTTATTGTTGAACGGAAAACATACAACCTGTATTAATATCACTGTAGGGATTTCATCACAAACATCAGCTAAGCAGACAAAATATGAATTGACATCAAAAAGCACTAGGTATTATTTTCGCGGGAAAAAAGGGCTAGTTATACCCCTTGCGCATCAACTCCGTGGTTGCAATAGTAAAGGCCATTCTAAACTGTAGACACCCAAATAGTTGGTTACTGTATTTACCGTACAGACAGAGGGAGGATTCTCCTAAATTATTATTGATTCTGATTCTGCTACTCTAAGAAAGTGTATATTGATTAAATTTCACCTTTATTCATTTTATTGCAAATAGAAAGGATTGCATGGCTATGCAGGAATGCCAACACCCCTAGATATCACACACTATATATCTCATAGCAGAAACCCGAAGTACCCTGAAGCGGGTGACTGTAACCGAAGGAATGAATTCTTTTTCATCTCACCATGTTGTTGCTGTTTCCTAAGACGATTGCGGCTGGTAGTATGTATTCTGCTGACAAAGAGGAAAATCTAACAAGCAGCGGAGTGGGTGCTGGCTGCTCAACACTAGAGACTTAAAGAGAACCTGTTCGGTTCCTGCACTATCTGACAGCGGGATGTGAAAGAGCGAGGGAAGCTGAGCTCTGTGATATATAGGGTTATATGTTAGACGGAGAGAAGCTGAGCTTGTGATATATAGGGTTTTATGATAGAGGAAGAGAAGCTGGGGCTATGTGATATATAGGGTTATATGATAGAGGAGAGGAGCTGAGCTCTGTGATATATAGGGTTAATTTGATAGAAGGGAGAGAAGCTGAGGTCTGTAATATTAAGGGTTATATGATAGAGGGAGAGGAAGCTGAGCTCTGTGATATTATAGGGTTATACATACATGTAACTACACTCTATCATCTAACTCTCCCGTTTTTGGCGGGGGGGTCCCGCTACTTTGAGGGTCCCCTCCGCCCTACCCGGGGGAGTTGGCATTCCTCCCGCCGCCTGCAGGCGGCGTGGGTCCTTTAAATTACCGCGGCAAGAGTAGGCTGGTGCGCTACACTTGCGCCGCGGGACCGCCCCTACAGGCGGGTTGCAGCGGCCCCGCAGCGGCCGCTCACCGCCCGCGGTTTCACTGTGCGGGGAGGAGGCAGGAGGGATCGCTCTCCTCCCTCCTCTACTGTATGTACGGCGCCGGTGTGTGCGCAGCACATACAGTTCAGCGGCGAGGGGAAGTGACGCGCGGCTGCAGGGGAGTGACGCGCGGATGCTCTCCCTTCCCCCCGCCCCGCTGAGGAGATCGGGCAGGAGCTGGCCGCGCTGCAGGAGCCTGGTAGGTAATGGTTTTTTTATTTTATTTTTTATTAGCTTTAGGGGGCTCTACTGGCTAAAAAGGAGGGCAAAAACCTGGCAACAATGGGGGCATCACCTGGCAACAATGGGGGCGCTACCTGGAAAACAAAGGGGGCACTCCCTGGCTAACAGAGGGGGGCATTACCTGGCTAACAGAGGGGGCATTTACGGGGCAACAGAGGGGGACTACCTTGGCAACAGAGGGGGCACTACTGGCAACAATGGGGCACAACCTGGCTAACAGATGGGGCACTACCTGGCTAACAGATGGGGCACTACCTGGCAACAGAGGGGGCACTACCTGGCTAACAGATGGGGGCACTACTGGCTAACAGATGGGGGAAAAACCTGGCTAACAGGGGGGCATCACCTGGCAACAGAGGGGGCACTACCTGGCAAACAATGGGGGCACAAACGTGGCAAACAATGGGGGCACTACCTGGCAAACCAATGGGGGAAATTTACCTGGCAAACAATGGGGGGCACTACCTGGCAACCAATGGGGGCACTACCTGGCAACCAATGGGGGCACTTACTGGCTAACAGATGGGGCACTACCTGGCTAACAATGGGGGCACTACTTGGCTAACGATGGGGGAAACTACTGGCTAACGATGGGGGCACTACTTGGCTAACAGATGGGCACTACCGGTACAGATGGGGAAACTACCTGGCTAACGATGGGGGCACTACCTGGCTAACATATGGGGCCCTCCCCTGGCTAAAAGATGGGGGCACTACTGGCAAACAATGGGGGCACTACTTGGCAACCAATGGGGGCACTACCTGGCAAAATGGGGGCACTACTGGCTAACAGATGGGGCACTACCTGGCTAACAATGGGGGACTACTTGGCAAACAATGGGGGCACCTACCTGGCAAAACAAAGGGGGCACCTACCTGGCTAACAAAGGGGGCATCTACCTGGCTACAAATTTGGTCTACATGGCTACAGAGGGGGCATCTACTTGGCTACAAGGGGCATCTCCCAGCCTGTAAGGGGCATTTCCTGGTATGGGGGGCTACTACCTGGCAAATAAGGGCATTACCTGGCTTTCTTCCAAAGCCGTTATGCAGTTAGGTGGAGTGGGTGTGGCTTTTTGAAGGGGCGTGGCACGCCGACAAGATGGGCGTGTCCATGCAAATTTTTGCCTACAATCTCCTGCTTTTTCAATTTCAAAAGTTGGCAACTATGGGGTTATATGATAGAGGGAGAGAAGCTGAGCTCTATGATATATAGGGTTATATGATAGAGGGAGAGAAGCTGAGGTCTGTAATATATAGGGTAGTATGATAGAGGGAGAGAAGCTGAGCTCTATGATATATAGGGTTATATGATAGAGGGAGAGAAGCTGAGCTCTGTGATATATAGGGTTATATGATAGAGGAGAGAAGCTGAGGTCTGTAATATATAGGGTTATATGATAGAGGAGAGAAGCTGAGCTCTGTGAATATAGGATTATATTATAGAGGAGGAGAAACTGAGCTTTGTTTATATATAGGGTTATATGATAGAGGAGAGAAGCTGAGCTCTGTGATATATAGGGTTTATGATAGAGGAGAGGAGCTGAGCTCTGTGATTTTTGGGTTATATGATAGAGGAGAGAAACTGAGCTCTGTGAAAATAGGGTTATATGACAGAAGGAGAGCAGCTGAGCTCTGTGATATATAGGGTTATATGATAGAGGGAGAGGAGCTGAGTCTGTTTATATAAGGGTTATATGATGAGGAGGGAAGCTGACTCTGTGATATATAGGGTTTATGATAGAGGAGAGGAGTGAGCTCTGTGATATATAGGGTTTTATGATAGAGGGAGAGAAGCTGAGCTCTGTGTATATAGGGTTATATGATAGAGGAGAGGAGCTGAGCTCTGTGATATATAGGGTTATATGATAGAGGGGAGAAGAGCTGAGCTCTTTTCTTATATGGGTTATATGATAGAGGAGAGGAGCTGAGCTCTGTGATATATAGGGTTATATGATAGAGGAGAGGAGCTGAGCTCTGTGATATATAGGGTTATATGATAGAGGAGAGAAGCTGGCTCTGTGATATATAGGGTTATATGATAGAGGAGATAAACTTTAGCTCTGTGATATATGGTTTTATTTATAGAGGAAGAGAAGGTGAGCTCTGTGATATATAGGTTATATGATAGAGAGGAGGTGAGCTCTGTGATATATAGGGTTATATGATAGAGGAGAGAAGCTGAGCTCTGTGATATATAGGGTTATAAGATAGAGGAGAGAACCTGAGCTCTGAGATATATAGGGGTTTTTATGATAGAGGGAGAAGCTGAGCTCTGTGATATTAGGGTTTTTTGATAGAGGAGAGGAGCTCTGTGATGTATAGGGTTAAATGATAGAGGAGAGAAGCTGAGTTAATGTGATTATGGGTTATATGATAGAGGAGAAAAGCTGAGCTCTGTGATATTAGGGTTATATGATAGAGGAGAGAAGTGAGCTCTATTTATATATAGGGTTATATTATAGAGGAGAGAAGCTGAGCTCTGTGATATATAAGGTTATATGAGAGGAGAGAAGCTGAGCTCTGAGATATATAGGGTTATATGATAGAGGAGAGAAGCTGAGATCGGTGATATATAGGGTTATTTGATAGAGGAGAGAACTGAGCTCTGTGATATATAGGGTTATATGATAGAGTAGAGAAGCTGAGCTTGTTGATATATAGGGTTTATGATAGAGGGGGAGGAACTGAGCTCTGTGATATATAGGGTTATATGATAGAGGAGAGAAGTGAGAACTCTGATATTTTAGGTTTATATGATAGAGAAGAGGAGCTGAGTCTGTGATATATAGGGTTTTATGATAGAGGAGAGAAGCTGGGGTCTGGGATATATAGGTTTATTTGATAGTGTAGAGACGCTGTGCTCTGTCATATATAGGGTTATATGATAGAGGGAGAGAAGCTGAGCTCTGTGATATATAGGGTTATATGATAGGAGAGAGAAGTTGAGCTCTGTGATATATAGGGTTTATATGATAGAGGAAAAGGGAAACTGAGCTCTGTGGGTATATAGGGTTATATGATAGAAAAGAGGAGCTGAGCTCTGTGATATATAGTGTTATATGATAGAAAAGAGAGAAGCTGAGCTCTGTGATTATAGGGTATAATGATAGAGGCGAGAAGCTGAGCTCTGTGATATATAGGGTTATATGATAGAGGAGAGGAGCTGAGCTCTGTGATTTATAGGTTATATGATAGAGGAGAGAAGCTGGGCTTGTGATTATAGGGTTATATGATAGAGGAGAGGGGCTGGGCTCGGTGATATTTTAGGGTTATATGATAGAGGAGAGAAGCTGGCTCTGTGATATACAGGGTTATATGAATAGAGGGAGAGAAGCTGAGCTCTGTGATATATAGGGTTATATGATAGAGGGAAGGGGCTGAGCTCTGTGATTATAGGGTTATATGATAGAGGAGAGAAGCTGAGCTCTGTGATATAAAGGGTTATATGATAGAGGAGAGAGCTTGAGCTCTGTGATATATAGAGTTATATGATAGAGGAGAGAAGCTGAGCTTGTGATATACAGGGTTGTATGATAGAGGAGAGGAGCTGAGCTCTGTGATATTTTAGGGTTTTTATGATACAGGAGAGAAGCTGAGCTCTGTGATATATAGAGTTATATGATAGAGGGAGAGGAGCTCTGTGATATATATATAGAGTTATATGATAGAGGAGAGAAGCTGAGCTCTGTGATATACAGGGTTGTATGATAGAGGAGAGGAGCTGAGCTCTGTGATATATAGAGTTATATGATAGAGGTTTTTAGCTGAGCTCTGTGTTATATAGGGTTACATGATTGAGGAGTGGAGCTGAGCTCTGTGATATATAGGGTCATATGATAGAGGAGTGGAGCTCTGTGATATATAGGGTTATATGATAGAGGAGAATAGAGGAGAGGAGCTCTGTGATATATAGGGTTATATGATAGAGGAGAATAGAGGAGAGGAGCTCTGTGATATATAGAGTTATATGATAGAGGAGTGGAGCTCTGTGATATATAGGGTTATATGATAGAGGAGTGGAGCTCTGTGTATATTAGGGTTATATGATAGAGGAGTGGAGTCTGTGTATATAGGGTTATATGATAGAGGACGGAGCTCTTTATATATAGGGTTATATGATAGAGGAGAGGAGCTCTGTGATATATAGGGTTATATGAGAGAGGTCGAGAAACGGGTCGAGGAGCTCTGTGATATATAGGGTTATATGATAGAGGGAGAGATGCTGAGCTCGGGGATATATAGGGTTTTATGATGGAGGAGAGGAGCTGAGCTCTGTGATATATAGGGTTATATGATAGAGGGAGAGAAGCTGAGCTCTGTGATATATAGGGTTATATGATAGAGGAAGAGAAGCTAAGCTCTGTGATATATAGGGTTATATGATAGAGGGAGAGAAGCTGAGCTCTGTGATATATAGGGTTATATGATAGAGGAGAGGAGCTCTGTGATATATAGGGTTATATGATAGAGGAGAGGAGCTCTGTGATATATAGGGTTATATGATAGAGGAGAGGAGCTCTGTGATATATAGGGTTATATGATAGAGGAGAAGAGCTCTGTGTTGTATAGGGTTATATGATTTGGAGCAGGATTTCTGCCCACATATAGTGATTGACAGTTTTCCCTGTATCAGTGTGTGTATAGAGCTTAATGTCAATCACTTTATGCTGGTGAAGTACGCAGGACTTCCAATATCTCTTAAGCAGTCCTATCTGCATTTTCTTAGAAATTGTGGTCAAAATCATATACTTTATATATCTCAGAGCTCAGTTTCTCTTTTTCTAGCACATCCTGCTCATAGATAGGGCACCATAAATCATCTTACAGGTTTCTTTTACCTGAAAACTCCTGGACCACAATGCAAAATCTTCAAAAAATATTTCCAACAACACTCTTAGATTTGATTATGCAAAATGATATTTTTTTCATGTTAGTCACAGTAAACAATGATTGTGTGCTGTGACTAACATGTCTTGAAAAATAAAGAACGTTTTGCATATTGAGATCAGAGAGTGCTGTTGGAGATATTTTTGAAGATTTAAGGAGACAATGGATACCACAGTAATTTGAAGGGGTGCCGGACAATGGGACTGAAGCACAATGCAAAATCTGTGACTGTCCCCCCTATCTACTATGTACTATTTATAATACTTCTAACATGACAGAAAGCTTTTTCACACTGTAAGGAACTAGGTTTGTGGTGTGACTGATACCTCAGAACCCTTAGGCTATGCTCCTGCACAAGACTATACCATGAATATCCGACCAGATCCTCTTCTCTGCATTGTTCTCCCCATAGTCATTTATGCTGTGTTGCTACCTTGGTGGAAGATAAGACCTGGTTCAGTTCAGCTCACTAGGTACTCGCTAGCATTGCTTGAACCTATCCCCATTCAGTTTTCCACTGTGATCACAGGACTTCCTGTAACCAGATTTTTATTTTACCCTGAACCTAACCCTAATCCTAATCCAGATGAGTGATACTGGCTTGGCTAATATCCATTTTGCTTTCTCAAGACTCAGTGGGTCAAAAGCAAATTGAGGATTTGTTACATCCAATAGAGAGTGCTTGAGCTTCTCAGCTCCTTTCCCATAATGCCTTGTGATATGCAGATGCTTAGTAGAGGGCAAAAAGGCAATTCAAAACTCTACACACCATATGGTGCTCTCTCTCTAAAGAGAGATGTTCCCCTTTATGAGCCACTCATTACCTCCCACTCAGCCAAGCCAGCATCGCTCTGCTCTGTACTGACGAGGGGCAAAACCCCGAAACATCGCTGTATGCAGATGGGTGATACTGGCTTGGCTAATATCCCTTTTGCTTTCTCAAGACTTAGCGGGTGTAAAGCAAATTGAGGATTTGTTACATCCAATATAGTGCGCTTGAGCTTCTCAGCTCCTTTCCCATAATGCCTTGTGATATAACCCTAATCCTAATCATAGACGAAACATTAACCCAAAGTTGGGGTTAGGTTTTTCTTCATTAGTTTGTAACGGTTAACTTACTGCTCTTTAGCACTTCCGATCCAGTTGCACTCTTGATGCAATATTACTTCCGGTTTAAAGCCACATTAGGGTTGTCTAATGTGATGTTGGACCAGAAGTAACTTTGGACTGCAAATGACGTTGTGCCAAAAGCGCCTCCAGACACGAAGCAGTAAATTATCCCTCATAAGCCAGTAAAGAACCTATCCCCAACTTTAGGTTTGGGAAGTGAACACAGTCACTGCAGCTGAGTAAAGACCAAAGAGAAGATCCAAGGGGACAGGGGATTTAACAGGTGTTATTTGTTATTTTTGGCATGTTTTTGCCGTGTTTACCTATTTTTTTCTGGATTCAGAAAATCCACTTACCTGTCATTATTTTGTAACCCTCTCTAGCTCTCCCACCACGCTCTGGGGCACGTACAAACTTTCTAAATACAGTATATATCTGTGTGTCATCAGTATTACAGCAAACCTTGCAAAGAAAGGAGGTCAATGAAGCTTTAAAGATCCGCCGGGCGTGTACTTGGTTTGGAAGAGTCTAGCTTTTTCATCTTTAGCTTAAAGGGGATGTATCGCTTCTTCATTTGGGCTGTTCTCTTGAAGCTTGATGCTCTCACTTCCTGAAATCCGGAGGTTTTCTTCCCCTCCCAGCTGGGTATTTCTTAACTGAAAGGGGATGACATCACCCCCCCCCCCCCCTTCACTGTTCATGCTGGCTCCAGTGTGTCCCCCTCTCCACATATCACTGTCCTCTCCCTATGCAGTCTTATTTTGTAAGAGCTGTTTTCCCTACCACAGACCCGCATTCAGTCTAAACAGTCTTTTATGAACTCAGCAATGATCTCTCACAGTGGAGGTTTGCTACAGTTGAATCCAATCCAGAGCAAAAAACCCAAATCTCGTTTCCCTTCAGGTTTTTACATAAGGCACCCTTGAAAAATTTTCTGCTGTTTTCGGTTTGTAGCAGTAGCTGCAGTGTCAATGGGGGAGCAGTTAGCTATAAAAGAGAAATTTTTGTGGGCCCCCCTTTACACGCAAAACTTTAAAGGAAACCGTGGACAATCCTGTGTTTTTGATTAAAAGGACAGCTGAAAGTGTAAATTTGGGGGAGGCAGCTAGCTGAAAAGAGTTGAAATTTTTTCACGGCCCCAAATTTCGGTGGAGGCAGGAATGCAAGCTTGGGTGAATACGGCCCGGGCCCGGGGGCCCCCGAACAAAATTTAAAAATTATTAGAGCTAATGAAATGAAAGGGAGGAGGGATCCCCAGGGGGAAAAATTTTTCAAAAAAAAAAAAAAAAAGAAAAAACCCTTTTTAAAAAAAAAAATTTTTTTTTTTTCCCCTTTTTTTAAACAAAAAATTTTAAAAATTTCCCCTTTAACCCCCTTTTTTTTTGGAAAAAAAACCCCCCCAAAGGGGGGGGGGGGTTTGGGGGTTTTTTTAAAAAAAAAAGGGCCCCCCCTTCCCCGGGGAAAACCCGGGGGGCCCAAAAACCCCTTAATTAAAAAAAATTCGGGGGGAAAAAAAGGGGCTTTCCCCTTTTAAAAAAGGGGGGGGGCCCCCTTTTTTTTAAAAAAATTTTGGGGGGGTTTTTTTTCCCCCCCCTTTTTTTTTTTTTAAAAGGGGGGGTTTTTTTTTTTCCGGTTTTTTTTATTTTTATTTTTGGGGGGGGGGGGTTTTTAGGAAAAATTTTAAAGGGGAAAAAAAACCCCGGGGGTTTTTTTTTAAAACCCCCCCCTTTTTTTCCTTTAAATTTTTTTTTTAAAAATTTTCCCCCCCTTTTTTTTTTGGGTTTTTTTTTTCCCCCCTTTTTAAAAAAAACCCTTTTAAAAAGCCAAAATTTTTTTTTTGGGCCTTTTTAAAAAAAATTTTTTTTACCTTTTTTTTTTTGTGGGAAAAAAAAAATTCAAATATTTTTTGGGGGGTTTTTGGGAATTTCCCTTTTTTTTTTGGGGGTTTTGGGTTTTTTTTAAAAAAAAAAATTTTTTTTTTTTTAAAATTTTTTTGGGGTTTTTAAAAAAAAGGGGGAAAAAATTTAACTTTTTTCCCCCCCCAAAAAACCCAAAAAAAAAAATTTTTTTTCCCCCTTTTTTAAAAAAAACCCAGGGGGGTTTTTTTTGGGGGTTTTTTTTGAAAATTTTCGGGGAACATCAGCCACAGCTTTCTCCAAAGCAGGACTGGCAAATGCACGGAGAGTAAATGGAGCCTTTACCCACAAGAAGAAATTCACAATGGGCATTGCCTATCCACTGCAGTACTTTGCCAGTACTATGCCTGCCCTGAAGATATTCACCTCAATTAAGAGAACATGTACTGGGTTAAAGATGAATACAATGGACTTTTCCAAGTTTGCATATGTCGATTAGATATTTTAAGCTTCATTAACATATCAAATTTTAAGAAGTTACTATATGACCCAGACTCTTTTAGGAGTAGTTGTGTATAAACCAATGACAAGTCCCATTTAAGGACCGCACTTCTATACAGAATGCACAATATTAGTATTTGCTATTAGATGCAACAAGCTGTTGGGGCATACTAGGAGTTTTAGACTTGCAACAGCTGGTGATAGAAGGTTTGGATGAAACACCCTACATCAGTGGCTGTTCCTGAAGTCCCTCTGGATTATCTGCTTCTCTTATCATCGGGATACAATGTAAGAGGGAAATCTTTCCCTATGTTTTATGGGCTTTATCTATTCCCCAGATGAACCTTTATATACATGAAGGGGAAACACGTAGGGAACTTTTTAAAGCCTTATTTTATGTATGTTATCTTTTAGCTACGTTGTTATTCCAGATTGTGTTACATATAGGGATTAATAGGGCTAGATATCCTATACGGGGCCGACCCTATTGGGACGATTACCCCGTCTTTTTGAGGGACCCGATAGGGATGACAATAGGGTTAGTCTGATATCCCGATGTCCCTCTAATTTCCTTTCTCAGTCCTGACAAGAAAGTATCCAAAAGTGGGAATGTGAGACTGGAAGGTGATGACTAACTGCAAGTAGCCAAAAATTGGCCTTGAAAGATATTTGCATATTACATTATCTCCTATATATCCTTTTACACTTTGGATAAACAGCACGCTGATGGTTACGTTGGAACCAATAGTACATGTGATGTTTTAATATTTGTATTATTAAAAGTTATGTTTTATTCAGATCTATTCACCCTCAGTCTGTGATATTGTTTTTTGATTGATCTGCTAATATCATTTGAAGTTTCTGTGATAGGTTTGGATGAAACATTGATCTTAAACAGAATCTCAGCACACCAAAGCTATGCACTATCCTATTCTTTTGACAGATCATCTACAAGTATTACCACCAATATCTCTCACCTGTATACCAAAGAGTCATCTAAGGAGCTGTTATACTGAATCTGATACATGCGAATCCCGGGGATATGACGCTCTGATGGCCACTGGATGACAACTGAGGTTGACTTCAGCTTGTCCACCACAATCCTCCTGTCTTGTAAATTCTTGGTATCATTAAATCCAGACTTAGTTGAAGTTGTGATATCAGAAGACCCCGGATCAGGTTCTTTAATATGAGCCGTGTTATTCACAAGCAATGGAAGGGGTACTATTGCCAAATCCACTGGGGCAGTTGTCTCGCCAGCGGCATTAGATGCTATACAAGTAAAAGACCCACTATCTTTCAATGTTGTAATGGCAATATCTAGAGTTCCATTGTCGTGAACTACAACTCTTGTGGTGTTATGAATTAGTTTTCCGTCTGGACCTATCCAGTGGACGGATGGTTCGGGATCTCCTACTGCTTTGCACTTAAGGCTGACGCTTTGTCCTTCCATGACGAATGTTTTGCTGGCGTAGTGTTTGGTAATCAGAGGAGGCTCGCAGATAAATTCCTCCTCTTGAATGGACCAGAAATACTTGTCTGTTAGCTGTTCTGGGGAGGCACAGGTCTCAAGATCATCCTCCCTCGTCAGTCGTCTGAGCCATAAAAGTTCACAATTACAATGTAGGGGATTCCCTCCAAAGCTTATGGCCAGTGATGAAGAACTACTACCTCTTGAACTGGCCAAAACTTGAGATTTGAGAAAGAGGTTGTCTGGAGGCAATTTGTGTAAGCGATTAGAGGTCATGTCAAGCCTTACAAGCTTATGCAACATAGTGAATGTTCCTTCTGCAATGTAGTCAATCAAATTATGGTCTAGAGTTAATGTGTTCAGATTCACCATTTGGCCAATATCTTCCCAGGGCAGTTCTTCAAGGTTATTATAGGACAAGTCAAGATCCTCCACAGTGGCAAGAAACTCATTGAATGCCCCAGGCTGGATAGTATTTATCTGGTTGTTACCTAAAATTAGATGTCGCAAATTTCCCAAGCCACGAAAGTGCTCATTCCTTAGGGCAGAAAGTCTATTGCTGTTCATATGCAAAGCTCTTAGAGAACGTAGATCGGAGAACGCCAGTGGTACAATTTGGCTAATAGTGTTCCGTGACAGCGTCAGGTGCACCAAATTGGTCATGTTGCTGAAGTCCTTGCGTCGAATGATGGTGATAAAATTATCTGTCAGCCGTAACTCTACTGTCCTCCGGTCAATAGCTGGTGGAACGAAGAGTAGTCCTGTCTTGGCACACAGCATGGTGAGAGTTGGAGAGTTGACCTGACAGATGCAGCGACCGGGGCAATGCTGTGCTCTCCCAAAATACCCCAGAGCTCCCATCAGCAACAGGCATAGCAACTTCTCCATGGCCCCTCGGCCAAAAGAGTCTTCGGAGGAGAGAAAAAGAGAGAGAAAAGATCATTGAGTGCATATTTATAATTACAAATTTTCATTATTAACAGATTTGCATAAACAATTAATGTTGACTTTACCAATTAGGACCCTGAGGCTGTTATTTTAAATTTTTTATTATCTTCCATAAAAGTTTCCAAGAAATGTATTACAATACCTCCAAGTCTATCAACATTACAGGTAAATAATCAAAATCAGATGGGGGTTATTTATGAGAACACATTCCCGGGAGAAAGTTGATGTTCCTTAAAGAAAATAATTAGATTCTGTCATTTCTATAGTGCTGCCTAGGGTAATATCTAACTAGTTGCTAGGGGTGGTATGATCTCTTCCACTGCTCTCAGATATGTCCCTGAATATTGCAGACAATTCTGCTTCCATTTTGTACTGTACAAGGATAAAATGAAATTCATGTATCATAATGAAATTAGCTAGAGATACCACAATGGCTTTGGTTATATTTATTTGGTAATTAAGGCCGTACGAAGAGCTGGTGAACACATTAAAACACGTTTTTGAGTATAGAATTATCTAAGAATTGTTGGTACTGTGTTTACCGAGTTTATGAAAACTTGCATGCCATTTGTCATTGGGAGTTGTGTGGAAGAAAACCAGGTTTATAGCAGGAACCTTCTAACCCTGAAGTGTGGAGGTCTGAACAGACACCTAGAGAGGTAGCATGTAGCGTAGGTTCTCACCTGAATTGGGGTCACCTTGCTGCGGTAGGTGGGCATTTACAGTTTTGATCAAAAATGTACACTAAGAACCTCAAATTTTTTCCTATATTCCATATTAGCAGAAATGCTGTTCCAAAAATTTTTATGTCCTCTGACTGTTTTTTAGTGTTTCTAGAGTGCTAATGATATTGTATTGTGGAAGAAAATTTAGTATCAAATGTATTATTCGGTGTGCTCAAATTTTAATAAACTTGCCATAATTCTCAGAATTTACTTTGAATACACATATGTAAGTGCACGTTCCTGACTGTACTCTCCATACATAATTACATGGGCAGCCTTTAGGTAGTTGGTGCAATGCACAGTATCTAGTAGTGACACCCCTGATGATGAACCACTTAGGGCCACATGAATGAAACGGGTTTGGTCTTAAACTCACTTTTTTCCCCATAGAAACCTATGGGGAAAAAAGTGAGTTTAAGACCAAAACCGTTTCATACATGTGGCCCTTAATTCTCAAATAATACAGTCTTACAGTGCCCAAGTTACACCACCCAACAGAGGAATAACTTCATGCTCTTGGACCCAGTGCAAAATTTATAACAAGAACTTTAAACCACCATGTGCCATCTATGATACTAGTATCTACTTTTATACTGTCTTTGTCTATGCCACTTCCCCACTGCTAGGAACAGTGGATCAGAAAGGATTTGCCATGCTGTTTCTGTCTTCTTCTTTGTGTGTTTGTTTGGCATGGTTGCATGTCAACTGCTCATGTTCTTTGCATATCATCTGGCCATGTTGTGCAGTCTTTGCTCATTGAGTGAACTGGCTAATTGCTAGTCTCTATAAAATGTTCTAGTTTCTGATTTCAAAGCTCTGTTCATTTGTGTCTTTGTCTTTCCTTGCGTCCAGTTTCCTGTTAGGTCAAGTTACAGCATAGAGCTTTTTTGAGAGAGTGTTCTGTCTTGAGAGTTTGTCTAGTAATCTTCAAAGTCTTTGCATTTAGTTCTTAGTTCTAGATACTTCATTTCCAGCCTAGTTTGGCAATGTTGAAGTTTGAGTATCTCAGTTTTTGTGTTCTTATAGCTTTCTATTGTCCTCTGCCTAAGTAGTCTCTGTGTCCTAGAGTCGCGTTCTTTGTTAGGGTAAGTAGTAGCTTATCTTTAGGGTTAGTTTCAAGGGTAGAATAGAGCGTGAGGACTCAATGGTCAATGGTAGATGTCAGGGGAAGATTCAGGGAAATTTATCTATTAAGGTCAGTTATCATTTATGAGATCTTGGATCCAGATTGAACTAATTTGTGGTATCATCGTTTACTGTGCTCCTGCCATCTTCTGCCTTGCTATCCATCCAGGTAATCATCTAATGGGGAGTCCATCTATTTTTTTAGCTGATACATGCTTTGTATAATTATTGCATACAACTGCTGTTTGACTGCTCTATTTCTGCTGTAGTCTTAAAGGGGTTGTCTCACTACATTTATTCATCTTACCTCAGTCCTGTTTTCTTGGTTTCATTTTGAATTCAGGGGCGTGTTTACTGGCTTCCACTAGGCTGCAGTAGAAGCCAGGTCTGTAGCTATAGCAACCAGTGCTGGCAGCCTATCATGAGAGATTGAACAGGTCTGTAGCTATAGTGAACTGAGGAGCTGATGCAGCCCATATAAGAGGGGATATGTAGGAATAGGAAGGACACTGTTAATGGACATATATTGCAAAGTGACTTGTTTTGCAAGATCTTTAACATAAAAACCTTCCTTGTAGTGAAATAACCCCTTTAAAGAGAACCTGTCACATAGGTTATGCCCCCCTTGCTGAGGGCAGCACAAGCTAGTGACAGACTTGCTGTTTCCAGCGCTGTGTCCCTTATTCTGTAAGATGCTGTGGTTTTCGAGTATTTAATGCTCAAATCTGCAGTTTTCACCTGAAAACAGTCCTATAAAGAGTCAGTTTTTTTTTTTATTCTCCCTACAGCTCCCCCCCATTCCACCTTTTGAGGCTCCCATTGGCTTCAGGGACCGCACCTTAACTGATGAAGAACCCCTAATTATTATTTGAGGGGAAAATCATGTGAGGGGATGTATACCCGGGTTTCAGTGGGAAAAAGGGGCTTACTTGATTTGCGTGGGTGGAGCTAATTTTCCAACACCTGCTCATGAATAAGATTTGAGCATTAAAGCTCGAAAACTACCCGCATCTTACAGAATAATGGACACAGCGCTGGAAACAGCAGGTCTGACACTGGCTTGTGCAAGGGGGGCATATTCTAGTGACAGGTTCTCTTTAAGTCTTCCAGTGTTGTTACACTCCCAAACAATTAAATAGGGAGTCTAATTCCCTTCCCTCAGGCAACAATCATGGTGTGAAAACTTCTTTTTCCCAGGCTATCAAGTTCCCACATATTAGATCCCTATTTGGTTTTAAGTGCATTAGATGGGTAGAAAAGCCAATTATACAAACTTATTTGGAAAATGGAAAAAAATGTAAATGCATATGGATGTAGCAGAGCTGAACTTGTAGAATCTGAAGTAAGACAATGTAGTAGGTTTACTTGCAGTTCTATGCTAAACCACAGATAACCAATTATTATTCAACCCTTATTTAACCAGTGAATAACATTTTTGTATATCATCAAATTAATAGAATAATGAAAAAGAAATTGCCCTTTAATAAAACATTCTATCTGGAGATTTAATAATAAAGCTTTTCTTGGTTGCTCTCATATTTCAAGTGTAAGTAAAAATATAAAAAACCTGAGCCGGCCGTCTCCGAGTCAGGTTCGAGCCTCATGGCAGGTATTGATCAGTGCGGCTGATTGAAAGTATCAGCTGTCTTGCTTGGCTTTATAGGACACGGCTTTCACCGTGTCATTGCTAAACTTTAGGTTTCCTCGACCTGGCTTGTGCTCTGGAGAAGACGGATTAGAGAAGTAATCAGACTCATTACATTTATGGATTATTTACAGTAATTCAATAGTTCCAAATCATAGGAGATCAATAGAGAATGGAAGGATACAATAAATATTTATCACAGCTGTCACTTTTGCATATTTTCCAGCTTAATTTTGTCTTCCGATTCGTTACCATCTAAATTCTTTATGGTGCTTGTTTTTCAGCTAAATCAAAGATGTTTGGGCCTCAGGGTATTGTATTGTTCTAAAACCTAATTCTAAAGGGTTCGTAGATTTGTAGGTGCTTCATGTAACACTTTATGGCAGCATTATATCCCCTCCCTATAGGCAGTGCTATACTTATCTCCATAACACACCACCTGATAAAGAATGTCTCAGCCTTTCATTGTTGGATACTGTATGAATCCATTGGGTGAAAAAAACCTGGAGGCATATGGAGGTACAGTAAGACCTAATAGCACAGGTGTCAAACTGCGGCCCTCCAGCTGTTGGGAAACTACAACTCCCATCATGCATTTGTATAATCTATAACCGTGGGCATCATGGGAGTTGTAGTTTCCCAACAGCTGGAGGGCCGCAGTTTGACACCTCTGCCTTATAGACTTCTTAGGATGTCCACATGTCATTGTCACACACTACACTGAAGCACAGATTCACATAATGCCATAAAAAAAAAAAAAGCACAACCTGTAGACCCAGTCCGAGTGCTCCTGTTAATAAGATCTGCATGTGATTCTCCACCTATTGTCAGGCATATATAATATTGGGCACCCCTGGAGCTTGGAATGTTGTATAATTTCTGAAGTCCGGTGCTAAAGTCTAAACCATATCAACAGTATACAGGCAGTCTCCGACTTACACCGTTCCGACTTACATCTGTCCCCTAGTTACAAACGGAGACTTATGGGGCATGCTGGAACTTGCAGTTCCGTGTTCCACAGCAGATAGTAGCTGTGGAATGACAAGTTCCAGCATGCCACAGTAGCACATGAGGTGAAATCTTGTTAACAGGGGGCACAGACAGCAAAATAAATGTAAAAACATTTCTCTGCACAATCCAAAACTAAAAGAAAAAACCTTTTGTGCTGGAGTTACATTTAATAAATAGACCTGGTCCGACTTACATACAAATTCAACTTAAGAACAAACCTACAGTCCCTATCGCGTTTGTAAACCGGGGACTGTATAACACTAGGATAAACAATTTTTTTTCACTGTAAGGCTATGTTCACACGTCTGATTCACAGCGTAATTGCGGGGACGGATTTTGACCACAATTACGCCTTGTGCTCTAGAGCGGGGGTGGGGCGGGGGGTCAGCAGCTTGCCGGCCCCAAAGACATTCATTATCCACGGCACGTATGCCGCCGTGATAATTGACATGTCACTTTATCCCCGCTTGCCGTATTTCGTGAGCGGGGAGAGGAGACGGAATCCATAGTTCTCTATGAGAACTGTGGATTACCGTAATGACTGGGACGGATTTCACCCGTAATACGCACAGTATGGCGTGAAATACGGGCTGAAATCCATCCCAAAATAAGCCGGGTGAACATAGCCTAAGGCTATGTTCACACGGCTTATTTGCAGGGCGTAATTACGCCCCGCAATTACGCCATGTGGACGGGGTGGGAGCGGGGGGCTGGCACCTCGCCGGCCCATAGACAATCATTGCTAGCGGCGCGTATACGCCGCTAGTAAATGACATGTCACTTATCTCCCCCCGCGGCGGATTTGCCGAGCAGGGAGAGGAGACGTAATCCATATTTCTCTATGAGAACTGTGGATTACCGTAATGACGGAGACTTATTCCAGCGGTAATTTGCGCACTACGGCGCGTAATTATGGACCGAAATACGTCCCATTTTAAGCCGTGTGAACATAGGCTAATAGTCACTATATCCAGAAGAGTTTGCAGAGTGTAAAACAGCCACTCCACCCAAGTTCATGTCACATATGTACTTAACTGGCCCCCTCTAAGATCGAGGAGCCTTCTAGACCTTTTAAGGCTCCACTGGCCAAGAACAACCTTTTCAGCGCCTCTCTTAGCTTCTTCTTGTACTTGTAAATGTTTTACGACCTACACAAGTTAAAGGACATTTAGACCAAGCTAATCCATGGAGATACCAGGAACTGATGATGTCCTATCGGGTCACCAGAGATTGTAAGCATTTCGAGTGGACATCCAAAAAGAGAATGAGAACCACCATATTGTCACAGCACTGTTCATGTCAATCACCCACCCCCATCATCCTATATGCCTAGTGGTTTGTTTTGTTTGCTCTTTCCATCACCCTCTGCTCACTGCCTCTTTCTTAGGCTGTGTTTTCTCCTTATGTATAGATCTCTAAGGTTACTTTTTAACGGGAAATGTATTCCGTAGGGGAAGGAAGAAGCTTTTACTGTCTGAAAATCAATGAGATTAGACTGCTGAGGTTAAAAGCAGATGAGCATTGGAGATAGAGGAAAAACATGTTCTGGTCAGAGCTGAGATATCCTACTGCGTGCCACCTGATGAACAACCATGAAATCTGCTATTCTATGCTTATCGACTCCCAATGGAGCAAAGGTGTGAGATGAAGTCTGACAGTGATTGGTATGTTCCATTGGATGATTATTGTACAAACTATAGGGAAAGCAAGGATAGATGCAATTGCAATGTATGTGGTGTATGGAAGACTGAAATATATAGAGAAGTAAAACTGCATGTAGGCAAAGTGATCTTCCTCTACTGGGAATTACATCCGCACCAACCATTGTGCATTGTGTTGGTTTTACTCTTCATACTTTACCATCACTTGTCTGGAAGAAAATCAGGAAAGTAAAACTCATTTTCACCAAGGTACACTTTGGTTTCATAGTTACAACCCAAGGGCCATTGTAAGGCCTTGGATGAAGATATGGGATCTAGGTAGGGCAGTCAGAGCTGTGCCACCACCTGTGAGTTACTGATTAGAGCGGTGTGGAGGTCATGCCGGAGCTCTGAATCCAAAACAGTGCCCATGCCTTGTACTGGTGCTACTGCCTTTGCCAAGCACTAGCTGTATCCTCCAATGGAAAGTGGAAAGTCGGTTTTCTGTGCTGTGTCTTGTTCATCCCTGCTCGCTGTGTCTTAGCTGTCGTGCTGGAATCGGCCCACGGGCCTTGTGTTTGACACACAGGGCCACATGTATGGAAACTGTCTAGGTCTAAAACTCACTTTGCTGTCCATAGCAACCAATCAGAGCTCATAGAAACCAATCAGAAAAGCCCATATCCCAACCAATCAGAGCCCATTTCAGACCAATCAAAAAAGGGGCCCCTATTTCAAGAGCTTTTTTATCAGATATTGAGGCCTTTTGTTTGCTAGGGCTCTATTTGGTTGTATGGGCTCTGATTAGTTGCTATGAGCCTGATGGTTGTTATGGGCTCTGATTAGTTGCTATGACTCTTTTTTTATCTGTGGTTGTTATGGGCTCTGATTATTTTGCTATGAGCTCTGATTGGTTGTTATGGCTCTGATTATTGCTATGAGCTCGATTGGTTGCTATGGTTTCGGGGCATTATGTTGCTATGGCTCTGATTGGGTTGCTATGGGCTCTGATTGGTTGCTATGAGCTCTGTTGGTTGCTATGGGCTCTGATTTGGTTGCTATGGCTCTGATTGGTGCTAGAGCTCTGTTGGTGTTATGGGCTCTGATTGTTCTATGGCTCTGATTGGTCTATGAGCTCTGTTTGGATGCAAATGGCTCTGATTGGTTAGCTTGATTGGTTGCTATGGGCTCTGATTGGTTGCTATGAGCAACAAAGTGAGTTTTAGACCTAGACAGTTTTCATACATGTGGCCCATATTGTTTGCATGATACACCATGTTGTCTACATGATGTAGTGTTGCCTCCCATATTGGTTCTTGCAGTGAAAGTACCAATCTGAGTACCTTGCCCATGGTGCCATTATCATCTATGGGGAACATGTATTCATGGTTAACTCTATTTTTTATGTAACGTAAGTCTTTTTCAGGCCATGGGTATCTCAACGCTCCTCTGTGTTTAGGACACACCACCACATCTCTGCAGCATACTCTATACATACTATATACAGCAGTATACATAACATTGTGCAGCACTGCAGAATTTCAGATGTTTGGCATCATATATACTATTTTACTATCTTTCTGCCCTCCTTATTTCTCGCTTCTCATAAAAGCTAACATAATGCTCCCCGCTGTGTTCTTTAATGAACTTACAGACAGGAATATTGTTCAAAAGAAAAACTAAAAGAAATCACTCTACAATCACTGCCTTGGAGCAAATGTTTTGTTCTAACTCGTTCCTCAAGCTCTGCACGCACGGTATTGCCGGTACCATGTCAGTAATTTTATGTTAAAAAATAGCAATTGTAGGAGTAGCTATTTCTTATAAATCAATCTGATTTGCTGCAGTAAACAATGAGTCATCAACATGAAATAGAGCATGATTACAACCTTAGGTAAGTTAGCTCCTTGGATAGGTACATCAAAATTACTCATGTAAAATTCTCAGGTTGTTTTCTAACTCCACTATAAAAAATTCTTACCTAAATGGAGGATATGGTCTGAGTCATCTCGGTTTTAAATTTTTGCTATATTCTCAGGATTTAAGAAAGAACCAACTTCGAAACGCGTGAGCGTATGAAGTATTCCTGCGAACCTTGGGCCACATGTATGAAAACTGTCTAGGTCTAAAATTCACTTTCTTGCCCATAGCAAGCCAACCAGAGCTCCCCTTTTATTTTTCCAGAGCACTATATGAAATGAGAGGGAAGCTCTGATTGGTTGCAATTGGCAACAAAGTGAGTTTTAGACATAGACAGTTTTCATACACGTGGCCCCTTGTTTTGATATTGGTGAACTGTTTTATGAAAAAGATATAATAAATCTTTAATGTGAAATCACAGAAAAATAGGACATTATTTACTCAAAACCACAACCACAAGGCCAAACTTACAGCCAAGGAGGGAAAATAGACAACCCAAAAGGGACGCAACAAAGCCCCTGTGTCCCTGAAAAATATTAGAGGGCAGAAACTAATGAGCACAGCCACACACCCATCCACAGGGACAGCTGGTTATAAAAACGCACATTAAGAAGTACCAGTTCACACCAGTATGCAAAAAGCTAAAATAGGGGAGATTGCACAAACAAAAATACGATAAACAACAACTCATTTCTTTTTATCAAGGGTGTTCGGGTTTTATAATTCATACGAAAAGGGCATACAAAGGGTGCCAATTAACAGAACTTTTATACAGCATCGGCTTACAGCCATGACGCCTCTACTATTAAATTTTGGGGGGTTTTGCCCACACTTTTTTGGGGTCCAACATAAAATGCTGACACCCCTGCTCTCCATATTTGGACAAAAAAATGACGATAAAAAATGTCAAATATGAGCTATTATTTGATACAGTGGCCACATAACCACTAACAAATTGAATAAGTGAAGGAATGGTGGACGCTCTTTTTCAGATGTCGTACCCGCAAGCCATCAAGGCGTCCATGCAACTGGACTAATTTAGGACATCACTATTTGTCAGATTGGGATAGTAAAGAAGCTTATTTGAGTCATGTCATAATCCGCAGCCCTGTTTCATGTGAGTCTGATCCTTGTTAACGGTTGCCCAGTTGTTTTTGTGCTTTGTAGGTAGGAGTCCTAAGGAATAACAATAAAGAAAAGGCAAAAAGTAAGAAAATACTCAGACACGCAGGGGGAGGTGACATAGTAACATAGTAGAGAAAGACAAGGGCCCCTTTAGTAAACCTAAAACCCTATAGAACTGATAGAGAGGAAGGTAAAAATCCCTATGAGGTGGATACCAACTGTCCCTACAAAGGGGAAAATTCCTTCCCAACCCAAAGCCTTTGGGATCAAATAATACCCGGTTAACATCCATCTCTAAAAAAACCCGTCCCCAGGGAACTCCATAGTCCCCACTGGTCTAAAGTAAAAAAAACCATCATAATGCGGTGAAGCCCCTTTTTTTCCTCTAAGGGAAGGAGCCCCCTTGTCATTGTTACAGGCCTGGGTGTAAAAAGAAATGAAAAGACTCATAGTGTCTTTTTTAATTTTGGGCTGGGAATTTAAAACTTTTAGGTGGGGCTAGTTGGAATTTTGGTAGAAGAATCTTTTTGGGCCCAAAATATGTTCCTTTACAGCTTTTAGAAGCATTTTGAGGGTTGGAGAAAAAAAAATTTTTAAAAAACACTCATAAAAAATTTTTTTGATACTTGGCTTTTGGTTGAAATTTCAAGATGAACATAAAAGTTCTTGAATTTTTTTTTAAATGAACCCATCTCATTTCAGTTCAATGTTTCAGGACTTTTTGCACAACTTACTGATCTCTTACAAGTAGCTAAATGGCAAAATTCTAAATGTGTTTGATCCCCTTTAATCCCCAAATATTTTGGGGGGCAATTTAACGGGATCAAACATCCCCCACCTGCGTTCACATGACATCATGAAACCAAACAACCCCTTACAATTGAGCAAAAAGCCATTGCGAGACATCAAGCAGGATCTCTCAAAAGGGGTGGCCACTGACTTTGAGGCATCAGCATTTGATCAAATACAGAAGACTGGAAGATCCAGAAAGGCAAAGAAGTGACTCCTTTGCCTCCATCACACACTGATGACCGCTTCAATTTAAAAAAAAGCCTGCAGAACTGGGTGATGAATTTCAATAACAACTGCACATTTAAGGGAGGAGAGGCAAACCCAATTCACCTAACCATTGGGAAACCATTTAAATCAGCGTGGTCTCGGCAGGATACCACAGGGTACTTGACTGGTACTTTACCTGGTGATCATGGTCTCTCCTTGACGCCCCCCACACAAAATTTCTACTCAAGTAATCGCTTTCATCACTAAAACACACTGAGGAGCACTGGTCTCTCGCCCAGTGAAATGCCCTGACCAATCAAACGATGATTCTGAGATTTGTCAGGTCATCTAGCACTTTGACCACGCGAGATAACATCACAAAAGGTCGACGCCCCTGGTTCCCTTCGCCTCCCTTAAACCTACCTGAGGTTGTGAGGCATTCATTATTGGTTCGGGGGGCTTTTGTCAAGAATGATCGGGCCAAAGGACACCCACTTTTTGCCTTTCTCTGACTTTTCCCATCTTTCTCTACTCTTTAAACCGCTATGACACTCTGTGACATTTAAACTCGGGGGGCCACTTCCATCTGAGAGCGAGGTACTTTTGATAATTTGAAGATTTTTGTTTTGGGTCTCATGATGTCAAAATGTGAACACGGATGGGAGGACTGTTAAATCACAATTTAAAATGTCCCCTAAATTTAAAGGGTGGGGGGGTTCAGGATTAAACACCCGTTTTGGGAAATTTTTCCCTTAAGCTTTTTGTTAGACATTAAACAAATTGTGCAAAAAACCCCAAGATTTAAAAAATTGGCATTGCTCAAAAAGGGAAAAGATAGGCTTATTTTGGGCATTTTTAAAAAAAAAAACAAGAAATGATGTTTATTCGGAAATTTCAACCAAAAAGAAATTTAACCTTTTTCTTTTTTTTGATAGTGAGAAGAGGGTTTAGGGGGAAAAAAGAGAAAACTTGATTGAGGGGAAAAATTAGAGGGGTTTTAAGTGGGGTTGTAAATAAATTGGATGGGGCTTTGTATGGGAACATGTGATGTCAGGGTCGGCTTACCCAAAAGGCAAACCGAGTGTGGATCCACTGGACCACCACAACTTTGGGATAAGCCCCCCCAGGGGGCGGAAACTAAGTGCCCCCGGTATTCAAAAAACCCGCCGCAAAGCGGGTTGGATTTGCGCGGGTGAGGCACCGGGTCGCTCCCCTGATGGTTTCTTGCTGGTGGCGCCGAGGTGTGGCTGTCAAAATCGTGAAGCAAGCTGTTTTGGGGACGGGCAAAAAAGTCAGGATGGGGCAAGGTTTCGTGGTGGGGGAGGAGGCAAAGGTACGGTCAAAAGGAAAAATTAAAAAAAAAAAAAACATCGGGAATCTAAAGGGGCACAGGGCCCTATGTTTTGGCAGGGAGCGGGGAAAAGGGCAGGACAAAAAAGGATCACGCCGGTAAAAGGGCAATCCCGGCACACGTCCCTTTAAATTGGATGCAGTACCATGCCCGCCTGGGGAACAGGAACCGGTGGGTGAGTAGACGGCAGAGCGCGAGCGCGCCCCACCGAGGGGCCTTGCCGCGCCGCTCGAGAGGGGGTTCCGCCGGGTCGGGTGCCCCCGACCACCAGGGGGCCGGGTTTCACCCGTTTTGTGACTTTGAATTGGATTTTTTATGTAATGAGCAGCAAGAGGATTGACATGAGGAGGTGGCAAAAAAGAAGTGCAAAATTAGGTAGGTAAGTCATGGAGCAGAGATATTAGTCTATATGTGGAGGGTTTTGCAGTAGTCTAGCTGAGATATTATATTGGGGTTTTTTAAATGGAAATTCCTAGCAGGCCCAATGAGAACCCTTTAAGTGGGGAAATCCCGGCGGGCCGTTTCACTCCTGCCGCTGCATTTAAATGATCACTGATGCTGTCCTACCTTCTTTATACGGGCCTCGCCGCTGTTTAAAGGGCATTATGGGCACTTGGGGACTGTGAGGGGCCCCGGGTGGGGCTGCGGGCCCCCTCCCCTCAGTGTCCGTTCTGGCAGCATCAGGATCAGGGTGTTGATCAGACAACAAGCCTTGCTGGGGCGACCCGCAGGGTGCTTCCCCATTCTGAGGCCGCCGGGTCGGGGGGCGGCAGTAGTCGGGGCGGGCCAGACTGGCGGAACAGGAGCTCAGGGGGGGGGGCCGGGGAAATCAGTGAGCTAGGGGGGGGGCAGGCCTCATGCAAGGAAAGAGCACAGACTGCTGGCTCCGCCGTCAGTGCTCCGGCCCGCCCCCGCAGGCTGGCAGGGCCTGTGCAGAGGAGCCCACCTGTCGGCCAAGAAAAATACTGTCCTGCGGAAGAGGACCATTCAATAAAGGGGAAGTGTCCTTTTTTACTCGGGACCCCCCCATGTAGCCTACCCCACCATCTAGCCTGCCTCCCTCTTTGGACCTCACTATCTAGCCTGCCCCCCTCCCCTGGGGGCCCCCCACCTGTAGCCTCCTCCACCTCCCCTGACCTCACCATCTAGCCTGCCTCCCCCTCCGGGCCTTTTACCTCTAGCCGCCTCCTCTCCTGGACCCACATCTAGCCTGCCTCCACCTCCCCTGGGACCTCACCATGTAGCCTGCCCCCC
>JAODAL010027233.1:0-55299 GCA_025379985.1 Phyllomedusa bahiana
CCCGAAAGGCAAATTTGAAGCTCTTCAGCTCTTTTCCCATAAGCCTTCACTTTATGCAAAAAAGCCAGTGAAGTGTGAAAAGCAAATAAATCCTCACACCAAACAATTTATTGGTGGTTCTCCACAAGGAGATTCCCCCCTTCTAAGCCACACGGTCTTCTCACCGAGCCGACCAGTAAGTTCTACTCTGCACTGAATAGGGGCAAATACCTCAAAATAGCTGTCTGTAGATGAACTTAACTGGTTTGGTGTAAAGGGGCTTTCTCGGTACAAAGAACATAATCTATATTCATGGGGACAGTAAAAATAAGCACTTTTGCAATTGTTTTGCATTACCTAAATAATTTAATATAGCAGCTATGAGCTAATTTGGGAGTGTCTAGAGCTAAATCTGAAGCTAGGGTCGGGCCACACTCCCATTGCTGTGATTGGCTGCCTATGCTCTGTGCTTACTCCCCTCTGAGCTGTGTAAAATGAAAGTGAAACTAGCTGCCTCAGCTTTCTGTGATGGCTGTGTCTATGTAATACAGGCTGCCGGAGCCGTGTCTCACAGTGACCGCGCTCAGTCAGAGACTCAAAATGTGACCTTCACTCACTCCCCACCCCTACAACACAGCGTTATACACTATACCCCCACACCCCACCCCCCATATAACAGCCTTATACAGTTTTCATTTCTCACATTTGTTTCATCAGGTCAGGCTGTATGTGTAACTGTTTACACCAATACAGGTGTTCTAGTTACAAGGAGCTTATGGAGGGAGGTGACGGCTCTCCAGACATGAGAACTGATCACTGCAGTAGGTCTGCAGAGCTGTGACATCCTCTCCCTATCCCACATCCTCTCCCTATCACTGCTCACACAGAATATCACCAGCCTTCAGTGAGGGAAGACCCGCCTACTGGGAGTAGAGACCTGCCTACTGGGAGGGGAGACCCACCCCTGAATTTGAAGCTGTAAGATAGAAACAGCTCAAGTCTGCGAAAGCCTGTACTGAGAAAACCCCTTTAAAAAGGTCCTAGCACCTCCAGAGAAACCTCTTGAAGTAATAAACACTAAAATACAAGCACTTTCTCAAATATTCTTCATTAGGAAAATCATAGCCTATCACCTGTAAATCAGTTTTTAAAAAGTGCTGGCCCTTTAAAACAGCTCTGAAGTCAGGCCAAGTTGCCACTTGACAGTTTGATGGATCACTATGTTGACAAACTAACTGCTTCTGACCTGGGAGAGTCCACGTGCAAGGGGGGGGGAGGGCTGTCAGTCTACATCATGTGCACATCAGCAGCAGTGTAATCTAGATGCTTGTATGCTATGGAGGAGGAGGCTGAAGCAACAGGTGAACTTTGTCACACTGTGTCCTCACTGTGCTGTACTGTATGTAGTGACTCAGATTACCTTGTACAAGCAGCTATGCCCTCAGCTACCCCTGCACAGTTGGTATCTCCCACAGAATGATAAGGATCTCCTGAGTTACAAGTGAAAGTAAAATCTTTTCCCTGTAATACTGAGGGAAACCCTCTGGATTGCTAATGACATGTATTTGAGAAGAGTCTTATTTCATCTACTAACAATTTCTGTGTGTTTGTGTGGAGGTGATGGGTACTCTTTTCCCAATGTAAGGCTATTCTGAGGTACATGTGAATTGAGGGTTACTACATCCAATAGAGGGCGCTGTGGAACTCTTTTAGCTCTTTTCCCATAAGCCTTTACTTTATGCATAACAGAACTGAAGATACGCCAAGCCAGAGCAACAGACAGCAGAAGAACAGGTGTCCTGCATGTATACTGGTACATGCGAAAAGTGTAAAAAGAAAAAAAAGCCACACACGTCCCCTTCCCTTTTATCAAAGCTTGGTTTTTAGACTGCTGTTAAGAGAGTGGATCTATGGAGGAAACTTAGTCAAGCAAGCAGGAACCTAATGTACACTACAGAGATACAAATAAAAATTCACACCATTGAAGAGGTGAACATGATGGTCACATCTGATACAGCAAGCGATGTAAAATCTAAGTTTATTCTCTCATCAGGAAAATTTGCAAAAAAAATGCCCATATCTGCCACATAAAACAATGCCTTCTACAGCCACATCACTGAAGAAAAAATGAAGCAAAAAAAAAAATTTTGCCTGCTTAAAGGGGTTGTGCCACAATCTCATTTCATACCTCCTGTATCCAGCTCTTCAGCTCTGTGTGCTCAGAAGGGGGCATGTGATTTGTTTGAATTTCATATCATGTGACCCAGCAGGATGACATCCCCATGTCTTTCCTCTCTGTAGTCAAAGAAAGGTCTGTTTATGTAAAGTATTGTGAGTAGCTCAGAGGTAAAGTTTTTGTCTCCAGGCACGAGGGTCATAGGTTCAAATCTGCAGGAACTAAACCTGTGTTTTTTTTTTTCTCTTTATCAATGCACAGACCTGATTGAGGTTTCATTTTATTTATTTATTTGCACTGTTTGACTAATTACTAAGGAGCACAGAGGACGGGAGTAGAAGGACAGCACCTGGGGTTTGAACACTCAGTAGCTGCCTGAGAGGAGAGATGATGTCTGAGCATGTGCGACCAGGACTGAGAAGCTCTCAGCCCTGGTCGTTTCCCCTGGAGACGAGCTGTAAACAATGGATCACTAAAGGAGCAGCTAAAACAAAACCGGTGCAGAATTTTTAATACCGTGTTTCCCCGATAGTAAGACAGCGTCTTACATTCTTTTTACCCCCAAAAGTCCCAGTATGTCTTACTTTCGGGTTATGTCTTATATAGGGCAGGTATAGGGCCCGGCTGCAGGCAGGTATAGGGCCGGCTGCAGGCAGGTATAGGGCCGGCTGCAGGCAGGTATAGGGCCGGCTGCAGGCAGGTATAGGGCCGGCTGTAGGCAGAAAAACACTTACCGGGCTCCCCGCTGCTCCGGCCTCCCGCGCCGCCTCCTCGCTGCTTCCGGGCCTCCCGCGCCGCACTCCTCGCTGCTCCGGCCTCCTCCGCCTCCTCCTCGCTGTCTCCCGGGGCCTCCCCTCCTCCTCCTCGCTGTCTCCCGGGGCCTCCCCTCCTCCTCCTCGCTGTCTCCCGGGGCCTCCCCTCCTCCTCCTCCTCGCTGTCTCCCGGGGCCTCCCCTCCTCCTCCTCGCTGTCTCCGGCCTCCCGCGCCGCCTCCTCGCTGTCTCCGGCCTCCCGCGCCGCCTCCTCGCTGTCTCCGGCCCCCCGCGCCCCCCTCCTCGCTGTCTCCGGCCTCCCGCGCCGCCTCCTCCCCTGCTCCGGCCTCCCGCCCCGGGCCCTCCTCGCTGCTCCGGCTCCCCCCGCGCTCATCCCGGCACAGGCAGTGACGTCATCAGGCCGCGCTACGTCTTACTTTCCGGGTAGTCTTACATTAGGCGACCTCCCCAAGACACCGCTACGTCTTACTATCGGGGGTGTCTTACTATCGGGGAAACACGGTGAAAATGTTTATTTCGTTTGCAAGTTTCTCACATCAATTTTACTTCGTGGCAAAACCCCTTTAAGTACAGAGGTGCGAAAGTATAAAGTAAAGAGATTGTCTAATGGCAAAAAATTATGTTCTGAATAATAGCTATCCCAAAGTTTATAATGTACTTATAATATACTTATACAATTTTTGGGGGACGTTCTGCAGTTCTTCAGCAAGCTTTACATTGGCAGAAAGCTAAGCAGTTCTGTAGATCACAAGACCATGAGAAGGGGTTGTCTCTTTTTCAGAGCATTTTTTAAAGCCACATGCCTCTGGTCCTGCTTTGTAACATCAGGGAGGACCTTTGGGCTGTGCGTGGGAATTGTTTGTTGGAAAGAGGAAGGAAGATGAACAAGGCACAGCAAATCCTTAAAGCGGTGTTCTGGGACTGATTAATGCTTATTCTTCCATTGGGGTATGACTCCTACTTACCTCCCGGTCGGTCCTGTTCACTCCTAGCTGCCGGTGGGTTCATCACGAGCTGAAGCAGTGAACCTTCAGCTCCAACCAATTACTGGACAGAGAGATCACGTGCAGGTGACGTTGTTGCCTGTTATTGGCTGGAGTTGTCACGTGAATGATGGACATTCACTGCTTACTTCCTAGTTGAAATGAACGGGGGTGTCCAGGAGGCAAGTACGAGTCTTCTCTTTTTACTCATACCCCAACAGACGAACAAGCATTAATCCGTCCCAGAACACCCCTTTTAAAGGGGTTTTGTCAAGAAGTGAGTTCCTTACCCAACAAGCTGATACTCTCCTCTTTAGGCTTGAAAAAAGGGACATTGTGTTTCTGTGTTTAAAAAAACAAGTACCTCCTCTGTGATGTCATCGCTCCACCTCCCATGCACGCTCCGGATATTCAGGCTCTGTATTTGAGCAAATCTTGGCTAATCCACAGAGGAGAACTGTATTGTGCACAAGCTATATGCGTTTTATTTCTCCCTCTTCTGTGCTCAGGAGAGAAGATAAGCTCAGCAGGCAGCCTTCTTTCATTCCTTCACAGGGGAAGAGGTAGGAGGGTTGAGCAGTGTGCCAGGGAGCGTCTGCATGTTTACTCAGATTATTACATTACAACCAGTGGATTCTCTATACAAAAGACAAAGTATTTTTCTCCCCAGTCCCTTCAAAGCTTATTCATGTTCCCTGCCATCAGCTCCTGGTCGTATCTAATGTAAACTGTCAGGAAACTAAGGGCATGTAAGCAGTGCTGTAGCTCACATGATTAACTTTTTTTAATGACATGTATTTAGAAAAGTGATTAAATACCCATTTTGGAGGATCCCACGTCAACATTAGATCGTGGCAAAACCCCTTCACGGTTCAAAGCAAAACCGCTTTCAATCAGAAAGTGTTGCTGCTCGGATGCAGAAAAGGATGACTACATAAAGCTTCAGAACAGCACAAATTAGCATGGGAAAACATTGGAGATGAATAAATAGCAAGGCTAGCAATCCCTTAAAGGCATTTTTAGTCCTAATAATTTCATGTAAAACCGCTTTGGTGAATGGGGAGATGCTTGTGCAGCTCTCCCTGATTAATGTCCATAGGAGGTCTGAATATATTCGGAACTACCATGGAAATGAATGAAACCCACCCGTTGCAATGCCAAAACATAAAGTAAAAGTGCCAGATGAGCAGAACATTTTTTATCAACTGTGAAGTAGGATTTAAAATTTGCCCCCAAAACAAATGTACCAAGTACATGTTTCAGATTACTCTAGATTTAGTTCAATCTACGTTAGTGAAGAAACTTATGTATGATACATATATGCACCGATTATAACAAATAACTTTTTTTTTTATTCTCATCATTGAAAGGGATGATCCTTACTGGCTAGATTCAAAGAGAATTGCTCTTGGTGATCGATACCATGATTTTGGAAGACCAGACCGGTATCATGATTTTGACAGCAGAGATCGTGGTCGGTTCATGGATCACTTACATATGGACAGGTAAAATATGTATGAAAACAATCCATCTACATATAATTTTCTGAATATTGGGGCATAATTAATATGGCCGTTGCGCTAGAATTCTATTCTGCATCAAAATACTGGTGGTGGTGCCTTCACAACACCTTTATTATGGGCTTTAGCCAGTTTGAAGACCCTTCTAGAAAAGATCTGAAGCAGAGGGTGCAGCTTTATGAAAAGGCATAGCTTAATGTGCAACATCGTTAGCTAATTTTACCACAATTATTGCAAACTAAGCCAATTAATCAATGATGTAAAATGAAGAAAGTGTCTGCACATGCACCAGATGTACAGTGCCTTGCGAAAGTATTCGGCCACCTTGACCTTTTCAATGTTTTGCCACATGTCAAGCTATAAACCATATATAAAATTGTAATTTTTTTGTGAAGAATCAACAAGTGGGACACAATTGTGAAGGGGAACAAAATTTATTAGATATTTTAAACTTTTGTAAAAAATAAAAAACTGAAAAGTGGGGCGTGCAAAATTATTCGGCCCCTTTACTTTCAGTGCAGCAAACTCACTCCAGAAGTTCAGTGAGGATCTCTGATTGATCCAATGTTGTCCTAAATGACTGATGATGATAAATATAACCCACCTGTGTGTAATCAAGTCTCTGTATAAATGCACCTGCTCTGTGATAGGCTCAGGGTTCTGTTTAAAGCGCAGAGAGCATCATGAAGACCAAGGTACACACCAGGCAGGTCCGTGATACTGTTGTGGAGAAGTTTAAAGCCGGATTTGGATACAAAAAGATTTCCCAAACTTTAAACATCCCAAGGAGCCCTGTGCAAGCGATCATATTGAAATGGAAGTAGTATCAGACCACTGAAAATCTACCAAGACCCGGCCGTCCCTCTAAACTTCCATCTCAAACAAGGAGAAGACTGATCAGAGATGCAGCCAAGAGGCCCAGGATCACTCTGGATGAACTGCAGAGATCTACAGCTGAGGGGGGAGAGTCCATAGGACAACAATCAGTCACTGCACAAATCTGGCCTTTATGGAAGAGGCAAGAAGGAGCCAGTTCTCACAGATATCCATAAAAAGTTTCGTTTAAAGTTTGCCACAAGCTGCCTGGGAGACACCAAATATGTGGAAGAAGGGGCCACCTGGGAGACACCAAACATGTGGAAGAAGGGGCCGCCTGGGAGACACCACACATGTGGAAGAAGGGGCCGCCTGGGAGACACCAAACATGTGGAAGAAAGTCGCCGCCTGGGAGACCCCAAACGTGTGGAAGAAGGGGCCGCCTGGGAGACGCCAAACATGTGGAAGAAGGGGCTGGAGACGCCAACATGTGAAGAAGGGCCGCCTGGGAGACCCAAACATGTGGAAGAAGGAGCCGCCTGGGAGACCCCAAACTGTGGAAGAAGGGAACGCCTGGGAGACACCAAACCAGTGGAAGAAGGGGCCGCCTGGGAGACACAAAACATGTGGAAGAAGGGGCCGCCTGGGAGACCCCAAACATGTGGAAGAAGGGGCCGCCTGGGAGACCCCAAACGTGGAAGAAGGGGCCGCCTGGGAGACCCAAACATGTAGAAGAAGGGGCCGCCTGGGAGACACCAAACATGTGGAAGAAAGTGGGCGCCTGGGAGACCCCAAACCTGTGGAAGAAGGGGCTCCTGGGAGAACCAATCATGTGGAAGAAGGCCCGGAGACACCAACATTGGAAGAATGGGCCGCCCGGAGACACCAAACAGTGATAGAAGGTTGCGCCGGGAGACAACAAACATGTGGAAGATGGCCCCCGGGAGACCAACATGTGAAAAGGGCCGCCGGGATACACAACATGGAGAAGGGGCACTACTCAGATGGAACCAAAATCGAACTTGATTTGCCACTGTCAAAACGAATGGTTTGGTAAAGCACCCGCTCATGACCCAATGAACACATCATCCCCACTGTCACACATGGTGGGGGCAGCATCATGGTTTGGGCCCAGGGCTGTGGAGTCGGAGCCTATTTTGCAGGAGTCGGAGTAGTCCTAAAATGGACCGACTCCCAAAATATATAATATTTCTTCAAAGTCAGACGTTTACATACACTAGGATCACTATGCCAATAATGCAATGTATGTAACTTTTTGACCTTGCAGGCAAAGTTTTTCTTTTATATTGAGAAAGAGCAAAGGGGGAAAAATCCCAAGAAAAGGAGAAATTCTTCAAAAAAGGGCTAGTGGTAGAGACTGTTCTATAAATGTAAAAACTTTGAGACTCTCGGTTCACATATCTTGATCAGAACATGTTTAAGCTGCCCACGACTTTCAACGTGGTCTCAAATCGGGCAGTCCTATCCTATCTTTACCTCTCAATCGAGCCAATCAGGCCTCTCACTGGGTCACCGACTCCATTATTCAGAGGAAAAAATAAAAAAACACCCAACCTGCAAAGCTGCCCTTCTTATGACAGCCTGTGAGAGTGGGCGGGGACAGAAACCCAAAATGGAAGCACCCCTTCCTTTCCATTAGGTTAAAATCAATGTAAAACCAAGTATAACGTATGTTTCTGCACACAAAAACATCTCTGAAAAAACGTATGCAAACCTGGGTGCCACTGGCAGGGCTGGGGGCACACATGTAATTATACATGTACACACACAGACCGCCGCCAGCGGAAACATTTCTGCAAAAAGGGCAATACACTACGTCGAATTTTAACCTATATGGAAAGGAAGGGTGCTTCCATTTTGGGTTTCTGTCCCCCCCCAAACTCTCACAGGCTGTCATAAGAAGGGCAGCTTTGCAGGTTGGGTTTTTTTTATTTTTTCTCTCTGAAATATGGAGGTCGGTGACCCAGTGAGAGGCCTGATTGGCTCCAGTGAGAGGTAAAGATCGGATAGGACTGCCCCATTTGAGACCACGTTGAAAGTCGTGGGCAGCTTAAACATGTTCTGATCAAGATATGTGAACCGAGAGTTAAAAAGTTTTTTCATGTATGATAGATAGCATAAATGCTTCTTTAGGGATTTCGACGTAGTGTATTGTTCTATAAATGTAACACCATGTCCGAGGTTCACGTGACACTGCAGCCGGGCACTGTCCTCTTTCTGCATGCATAGTATGTGGACAGTGAGGCTGCAGTGTCAATTGAACCTTGAATTTGGTGTCGTTATTTGGAACCGGCATTAACACTGTAGCAGCGATGGTGGGTTTTGGCGTGAGTATAGGTTTAATTTTAGAACAGTCGTGATCATGGACATTTTTTCTGAAACACTCTTTGGGGATGGAATTGCTGGGAAACTTATTTTCTCTTTGTGGTTTTTTGTTTTTTCTATGTTTACATGAAAACTTTAAAATTTACTTATTTCCTTTGTAGGAGAGATGATTCAAGATCTGGAATTGGAGGCAGAGATGTGAGTATTTTTTTTTAAAAATGTGCAATTCTAAGGTGTTGTGTATTCTCTTACAGGATCACATTGGTGAAGCCTTTTGATCTTACACTGCAGCGGATAGCTATGCTCTGGATTGGCCCTTTAAAGGAGTTGTCTCACTACAGGCTTTCAGCCTACTTCAATGTGTCTGGCAGCAAAGGATTTTTGAATTGAGGGGCATGCTTCTTGTCTGCCTCTTCTCCTCCCCTCAGCACACAGACAGCTCTCCTTCTATACAGCAGGGGGAGGGCGAGGGGGTTTGCTGCCAGAGTTAACCCTGTGTGTGCCTGCCTAAATCTGCTACTCACTCCTGGATCAGCTGCACTGTCAGCTCCACAGAGTCAGGAGACAGCAGGGAGAGGGCTGATCTATGAGTGTGGAGAGGTCTGTGAAGCAGTGATTGCTAATAGCAGAGCAGGGGGGATGTAAGTGTTCCTATACCCCCTGCTTAGCATACAAATCTCCACATCTCAAGCAACAAACAAACAAACCCTGTCAGAACAGACACAGGGCAGCTGTGGAGTGAGTTACTATAATCACAGTGTGTCACTAATACAGCAGAGCAGGGAAGGGTATGAACCGTTCACATGCCCCCCTGATCTGTTCTATTAGTATAGTCAGAGCTCTACAGACGCATCATGATTATAGTAACACACTTTACGGCTGTCACATCGTACTGACCACAGATCAGACTCACCTCTGCTCTCCTCAATCTGTGTAGAGAGCAGGAGGGAGCAGGCACACACAGGGTTAATCCACCCAGACAGAGCCCTCCCCCTCCCTTCCCTACAGAAGCATACTGTGCGGGAGGGGCTCTGTGCTCTGACCTGTATTCAGAAGGTGATGAGTCATCAGACCTGACAGCCAGTGAGATAAAGATCAACAGGTTGGTGCTATAGTGATTTGAGGAGCTGATGCACTGCTTCTAACAGGGATAACTCAAAATCAGTAGGACATTTGTAATGAACATATATTGCAAAGCTGCTTGTTTTTTAAAGATCTTTTAATTAAAACCCAATCATTGTAGCGAGACAACCCCTTTAAGGGGAATATATTATACAATTACAGATCCCTTTTTTAATGTATGGCATCTAATTATTAGATGACCCATTTATTTAATCTCCGCTCTGTTGCACTGTAGAAATCCTAGATGATGCAGCATAGCAACACTATCCATGGACAAAGCACATCTGTATGTATTTTGTTTCTGGTCTCTTTAAAAAAAAAAAAAAAAAAAAATGAAGCCAATTAATAAATAGAAAAATAAAAATGGCTTCATTTTTAGAAATGCGTTAAAAATAAGTCCATTATTTCTTTATTTTGCTTTAAAAATCATAAGTTGTTCTCAACATATAAAAAAAAAAAAAAACCTCAAAACATTCATTCTATCACTCATGTCATTGAGGACACAGAAGACTGTTGCTATAGCTGCTGCTACTGTGACATTAAAGGGGTTGTCTCACTACAAGGATTGCTTCTTATGTTGAAGATCTTGCAAAAACAAGTCACTTTGCAATATGTGTCCATTAACAGTGTCCTCCCTATTCCTAGATATTCCCTCTTGTATGGGCTGCATCAGCTCCTCAGGTCGCTATAGCTACAGACCTGTTTGATCTCACCTGATAGGCTGCCAGCACTGGTCACTATAGCTACAGACCTGCTTGATTTCTCCTGATAGGTTACCAGCCTTGGTTGCTATAGCTACAGACCTGTTTGATCTCTCCTAATAGGCTACCAGCCCTGGTTGCTATAGCTACAGACCTGGCTTCTACTAGGCTGCTGTAAACATGCCCCTGAATTCAAAATGCAACCAAGAAAACAGGACTGAGGTGAGATGAATCAGTGTAGCGAGACAAGCCCTTTAAACCAAGTGTTAGCTGCTCCCACAAAAGCAAGTTCGCTTTAGTTAAGGAGGCAGACACAATTTGTTTGGCAGGTTTGCTGCATTTTTTATTTTTCTTTTCTTTTTTTTATGCTTGTGGTGATGAAGGTTCTTCTTCATATGTTTTATTCATGGGGGTAGTTTAGCATAGGCCACCATGTTGGCCACACTTTTCACTGTCCTGATGGTTTCTTCTGTGCTATGGCATGTCCGCCCTTGTCTGTTAGGCTATGTTCAGACGGCTTATTTTGGGACCGATTTCAGCCTGTAATTCGTGCCGTACTGCGCAAATTACGGCTGAAATCCATCGCAGTTATTACGTTAATCCACAGTTCTCATAGAGAACTATGGATTCCGTCTCCTCTCCCCGCTCATGAAATATGGCAAGCGGGGAGAAAGTGACATGTACATTATCCCGGCGGTATACGCGCCGTGGAAAATGATTGTCTATGGCGCCGGCGAGGTGCCGCAATTACGGCGTGAATAAGCCATGTGAACATAGCCTAAGGAGTATGTCCTCACTGTGGGTGACCTTCCTCTTTGGACTTCGGTCTCTTCCATCCCTTCAAGAGCAGCAGGAGTACTCGAATGCTTTCATTTGGATCTTTGTTTGAGCTGGAGATCTGTTATGAGGCCTTCCCTTCCCTCCTCTCCAGTAATTAGAGAATTTAGCTTTCCTACTACTACAGCCAGCAGCCTATCTTACCTTTACATGGATGCTCCTGGGCAGCATTGTTGTGGTTTCCCTGCATGGTTTCTGTGTATCTTCTGTCCTGGTCCTACCTCCTTTATGGTGCATCAGATCGAATAGTTATAAAATTTGCAGGCTTCAAATTTACATTATCCCTTTCTGTAGGTGAGGTATCGTATTTGGTGGGCTCTGTTGTATTGGCTTGCATGCTTGACACAGCTCTACAGGCAGCCACATTACCCCCTTCTGGAGGGAGAATAAGTGTGTTATGCAGACATGCTCTTTTTTTAAATAGTGTACTGGACAGGCAGGGGCATAGCTATAGGGGGTGCAGAGGTAGCAGTCGCTACCGGGCCCTGCACCCCAAAGGGGCCCAAAATCCCTTATGCCACATATAGAAACACCAGTGGCACATGGTAGATGGGGGACCATTTCACTTTTTGCACTAGGGCCGAGAGGCTTTAAGTTATGCCTCTGTGGACAGGGCTAAACAAACTGCCACATTACCCCCTTTCACAAGTGGAGTCAATTGTCAAATTCCTTTTTTTCTGCTAGACC
This sequence comes from Phyllomedusa bahiana, assembly GCA_025379985.1. Taxonomy (NCBI): domain Eukaryota; kingdom Metazoa; phylum Chordata; class Amphibia; order Anura; family Hylidae; genus Phyllomedusa; species Phyllomedusa bahiana. Next base: position 11,940 of record JAODAL010027233.1, read on the forward strand.
GCGTACGTGACCTGATTCTGTAGGCAACCTCATTACTTCTTCCTCTAGGTGAGCAATTGTGTTAGGAGTACGTCATCTTTGCTTGATGGAGTATTAAAGGGGATGTATCGCTTCCTTAGTTCAGCTGATTCACACTGCTCTCAGCTTCTCAACTCTGGAAATGCAGGGGCGTTTCTTCCCCTCCCAGCTGAGTGACATCATCCCCTCTTCACTGTTCATGCTGGCTCCCGAGACTCCACCCTCCCCCCCCCCCTCCCCTCTCTGAGTCCACGTGTCACTGTGTTTCTCCCTATCAGTCTTATTTTGTAAGAGCTGTATACATACCACAGGCTGCATTCAATCTAGACTGAGCAACTGAACTCTTCTCCTCTCACAGCTGGAGATGCTCTATGAACTGCACAGATCTCACTTCTATGCAGGAGAGTTAGGCACCGGGACAAAACTGTTATGTTTTCTCATTGTAGAACCTGTTGCAGTCTGTTTCTGCTGGGTGTGGACAGAGAAAATGCTACAGCCCATAACTCTGAGTCAGGCAGGGATTGACACAAAGTGTGATAGTTCCGGATTGTGTAAGCCCTTCAGTGTAATTCTGTTTCTTCTGCCTGTATAAAGTGAAAATGTGCCGGTGGGGCTGTACAGAATGTAAATGAGCTCTCAGCTAGTGAAATGCAAGGAGGAGGGATCCGGATGGATTCGACCATGACTGGATATCAGTGTAAACAAAAACACGAGATAAGGAATACTGTGAATACAAGACAGCTTTGCTAATGACATCTAATTGCAAAGTTGCTTGTTTTCACTGTCCCCTTATTCTGAAGAGCATTTAATGAAATGATAAAACCCCTTTAAGTTATATGGACACACGTGCTAAATGGTGTTCTTGACCTTGAATGTCCTTGGATGGAGTAGCTTTTGTCTTACAGATGCCCTCTTTTGCTATATAGGGTACCTGACATGGTTCTGCAGTAAATCATGTTACCCCTTTCTATTTATGGAGTATTTGCGATTGTGTGTTCCCTCTTCTGCTAGCTGGTATGTTTCACAATGAAATCACAGAAAAAAATCTCTAGATAAACCCCCTCTAAAATATAACTTTTACTAGATATTCATTAAAAACACATACAAATCACCTATAGAAACAAACCAAGCCGGAATATGCATATATCATTACAGAAGAGGAACAAGAAATGTCTTAGTGACCACCACAGTAAGAAAGCACATTAATTGACCAACAATAGAAATTAGTCAAAGATAAATGTGTGCCTACACTGTCACCTATTGATATCCTGTCAAATCAGGAAGGGACATCGCCCCAAAAAGGGCGGCCCCACCTCTCGGTGGCTCACCCTATCACAATACTAAACATACCGTGGCCACACTAGATCTCTTCATATGAAAAAACGGCTAGGCTGATGTCATTCTATATAATCATTAACTAGGACAACTGTAACCAATAACATCAGATGCATAAGTATAGGGGTATTAAAGATAAATACCACCCCTAGATTTAACAGACTACCAGTGAATCAAATATATACAAAGAACACCATGGATAATTCTTACTGTCCTTTGTATATCCAGTTCCCGACGCGTTTCCCCCTCTACCGATCTTGAGGGTTCATCAGGGAACCTTCTGGGACCAACCCCAAGATATGGGGCAATACTCCAGCGTATAATAAGATAATGATATGTCCACCAATATGTTTCACAATGCTCTGCAAGCAGTTAATCTCGTTTTGAAGGAAGAAACCTAGGATAATTGCTATAACAATGAAGTCATATCCAGAAATATCGAGAGAGGTCCCAAATCTTTTGAAATTTTATTGAAAATATTTATTTTATTCCAGAGTGTGGCTCTGTTTTATAGTAGCTTTCACAAAAATGTCACTCTCCAGGATACTTCATTGTATTCTCTCCAAGTGTATCCTGAAAAATGTAAATGTAGACTGTATATAGTGCAGACAGCCTGGTCTTAACAGAGCATTTTATTTGTTATATACTCAAAGAAAGTAAAAAAAATAAACTTGTTGCAGAAGAGATAAGGGATGGTAGATGCGCCAAATTCAGACAGTGGTGACTGCAGGGACGAGGGCGCAGGGTTCACAAGGCAGGAACCGACCGGTCCCAAACGGTCCGGATGCCTATCCCACGTGCAATTGAAGTCTCCCAACCACATACTAGGGATAGAACGGTATGTGGCAATGATCCCCAGGATTTTCTTAATTACCACAGAGGGGGTGGGATATACACACCTATTATAATAAAGGCATATTAAGACTATGTATCTACCGTCAATATCCACTATCACCCTGCTGAGACTAAATCGTACTGCTCGCCCAATAAAGATAGAGACTCCCCTGGCACAGTTGGTAAAAGTCGATTGATATGACCAACCAACCCACGGTTGACCTAGCAATGGTAACCTATCGGGGATCATGTGGGTCTCTTGGAGTCAAACAATATCACAGTTTCATGCTTTTAAGTATTTAAAAAGTAACGCCCTCTTTATGCGGTCCTTTAGCCCCCATATGTTCCAAGTTAACAGAGAGAGCATGTTATTCGCCATTGCAGATACCCGAAAAAGAGGAGGCAGGAAAATACATGGATCCCAATGGGGCACGGTACAACCACCACGCCAGTTCTGATATATAGACTTTTTGAGTCCCCTGCGAGGGAATATGTTGAGAGACTAACAAAAAAACAATACCCCAACAAAACCCGTTACCCACCCTACCTCATTACAAACTGTATGAAGTGTTGGATCCCCGAACAATCCCATAACACAGAGACGTCTGTTTAACATTTAAAGGGGTTTTGCCACCATGTAATGTTGACGTGGGATGCTCCAAAATGGGTGTTTATTCACTTTTCTAAATATATGTGATTACAAAAAGTGAAGCCTCTGAGATCTACAGCCTTCCTTACATCCCCTTAGTTTCCTGAAAGTTTACATTAGACACAACCAGGAGCTGACAGGGAGCTGATCTGGCCGGGCTTGCGTGTTTGCACTTCTTATCTGATGACAGGGAACATGAAGGAGCTTGCAAGGGGCTGGGGAGAAAGTGCAGTGTATGAGTCTGTCTGCTGTATAGCGAATCCACTGTTGTAATATTATTTGAGCAAACTTTTGAGACACTCGATGCTTCCTCGCTCTCTGCTCACCCCCTCCCTCTCACACCTGCAGCCATTCATGACTCAGCATGCTTTGTTTATATTCTCCCCTGTACTGATAAGAGGTAAAGAACTCACTTCTTGGCAAAACCCCTTTAACCTTAGAAATGGTAACAGTAGAGGGAGCCAGGAGGTCCCCTGGGTCCCATGTAAATGGATGAAAATACATCCTAACATGCAAGGATTAATACCCTGGACTCGACCACCATAAAGCGCATTGCACAGGCAGATGATTAGCCATCCAGTGCGTAGATTATGTAGAGAAAGGAGGAGGAGAGAGAAAAAGGGGGAGGGGGGTAGAGGAGAGAGATTGGGACAGCTGCAAAGAACAGATTATATCATAAAGAAGCCCTAATTGAATAAGTGCTTGTGTAGCAGGGAGAGTCAATCAGCTGCTGGACGGTTGGAATAGATCCAAGTGGATCTTAAAAGGTCCCGGGTTAAGTCCTCTGCAGGTGGCAGCGGTGAGGTGTAGAGCAGTAGTGGAGGCCAAGCACAGTTATTGCGGCACAGGTAGCACCCAGGAGTCGTACGGAGCTGCTGGATAATGATGGGTGTTTATCTGGCAGTCTCAGAGTAGGCACGGTACTCCGAATATAGTATAGACTCCAAATACTACAACCGCAGGCTGTCCTCTATTGTTGCGCCCAGGAAGGCCACAAGGCAGTAGAGGCTACTATTTTGGTGTTCTAGTATAGAAATATAGAAGAGCTCTTCTGATGTATTGCAGTATACGTTGCTGGTAGACAAAAGTAAAAGTAACCCCTCCAGGGCCAAAGAGTGTCTGGGCTTGGGGATTATGTAATGTCTCTGAGTTTAGCAATGTGTTGGATGAATTCCCGATGTGGAGGGGCTAATACACAGAGGAAGAATCGCCTGTAGAGCAGGGAGGCCCGCGGTTTATGGAGGTAACGGCGGCCCCACGTGTGGTCTCAGGGCAGTTGGAAATAGTGGATTTGCAGTACTCCCGGTCCCCAGCATGAAGTAGGGCACTAATTGCACCTGGACCGCCGCTGTACTGTGCGTCCGGCCACGCGGGCTGCTTTCCTCTGCCTCCTCTCCTGCACTGCGATGTTCGGCTGCATTGGCCGCGGGTGTAGTGAGGAACAGTGGGCTGTACAATGGCGGGTGCACGTGGCCAGGTGGAGAAGCGTCCACTTTTTGCCACCACACAAAAAATGGAGTTTTAAAAATGGTTCGTGCCACAACCATCGAAATGATCTTTAAAAAGTCTCCCGTGGTGTGATACTCGGGATTCTCTGGGACACACTGCTTACATACTAGAAACTGACGAGCTATAAGGCTATGTCTACACAACACAGAAATACCGTCTTATTTTTGGCGGTTTTAGTATTTTGAAACTACTGAAAATCTGACGGTGCACTGTGCTGCATAGACAGCAATGAAAAACTCCTGCTAGTCTATATAGCAAAGGTTTTTTACCGTCCCATTAAAAATCCGGCAGAATATGCAACATACTGTATATTCTGCCGGATTCTGCTCGGATTTAACATCGGCCCCGTACATTGAATTGACCCACACCCATCTGGAAAACAAGCCCTAAAGCCGCTCTGTTTTGAACAGAGGTGGTCTCAGTTCTCCCTTTGAAATCAATGGGAGTTCTGAGATGGGATCTGCACCATCACAATTTGATGGCATGTCTTATCGATTTTGCCACCGATGTGTATTTCAGGAACTACACTTGAGCTGATATAGTTAAATACATTTTGAGGTTTTTTTTTTTTCTATTTCTAGAACTTTTCAGATCGTCATGGAAGAGAGCGACGTGATGGTTGGGGAGATTATGAAAGACGTGGAAATGAAGGGAGAGGCATGCCAGCACATGGAAGGTTTGTAAATGTTAAAATCAGTTAATAATAAATAGTGATGGTTTTGATTTTGCTTGATTTGCAGCGGATAGTAAAGGGGCTTTCTCAGCTACCATCACTTCCTTAAAAAAATATATATATATATATATATACTCTCAAACCAATTCTGCTGCATTGGCCATTTATTTTCCATTGCAGCAGTCATATAGTGTTACATAATTGCAGTAAGTTCACCAGAGTCACTGCTACTTTATGGCATATAGATAGGACAGGTCATAATTATCGAATAGGTGCAGATACCACCTTTGGGACCTTCAACTATCTTGAAAGCTATCCCCCAAAATACTTTGTGCAAAAGGTGGCTGTGCATTTGTGGCACTCTCAATTAATTTCAGTAAAAGTTCCCACCATAGCCAAATGCACTCGCTCCACTCTACTTAAAGGGGATTTATCCCTTCATCAGTTTAGCTGTTTTCTTGTAGCTTCATTTTCTCAGTTCCTCAAATTTGGGGGCTTTTCTTCCCCTCCCAGCTGGGTGTTTCTTAACTGTAGGGGGATGACATCATCCCCCCCTTCACTGTTCGTGCTCGCTCCGGAGTCAGTGTGTTTGTTTGAGATCAGTGGGAGGGGATAGCACATCCCTGCTCTTCCCCCTCTCTGTCTGAGTCCACATGTCACTGTGTCATTCCTCTCCCTATGCAGTCTTATTTTGTAAGAGCTGTTTACATACCACAGGCCTGCATTCAGTCTAGACAGTCTTCTATGAACTCAGAGCACTGATCTCTTCTCCTCTCACTGCTGGAGGTTTGTTACAGTTGAATCCAGTCTTCTATAAACTCATCCAGAGCAGCACAGATCTATCTCCTTTCTATGTTTACATGCAGGAGCATTAGGCACCGAGCACAATTCTGCTGTTTTAGAAGCAGCTGCAGTGTCACTGTGGAGCTGCTGGCTGTGCGGAGTGAAATGTTGCCGGCCCCTTATTCTGAGTGAGAGAGGCAGAAATGCGCGCTCCCGTGAATAGGACCGGGGGCCAGACAGAATATAAATTAGTAGAGCCGTCAGCCAATGAAATGAAAGGAGGTGGGATCCAACCGGCACTGGGGAGCAGTGTTTACAGAAAACGAAGATAAGGGAGACTGTGAAAACAAGACAGCTCTGCTAATGACATCCAATCGCAAAGTTGCTTGTTTTCACTGTCCTCTTATTCTGAAGATCATGTAATGTAATGATACAACCCCTTTAAGGGCATTTCATTTGTTATTTATTGTTTTTAATGGATGAATAACCTGTTTAATATTACTTTCCTTGGATTCTATTTTCCCAGATTTCAATAAAAAAAAAAAAAAAAAATCACACAAAGCGTTCTTATGTATTACCCCAATTCCCAGTACCTTGTACACCACCTTTTTGTACACTGGTCATAATTTTGTTAACATTAAAAAGTTTTTTTTTTTTTTTTAATTTCAATTCCTGGTGTTAACCTCTCCTCCTTTTACAATCTTCATTCCTACATGTTGTTGCAATGTGCAGTGTAGGCAAAGTTATTTCCTATTGTTTTTATCATTAATTTCTATGTTCAGTGTTCATTTCAAAAAGATATATAAAAAATATAGCTCTTGGTAGAAATCTACTGTATATGAACTTCCAGAAAATAATTGTTTTAGAATTACCTAAACCCTTTGATTATTTTAGAGACGGACGTGATTGGGGAGATCATGGTCGTAAGATGGAAGAAGAGCGTGTAAGACCAGGTAAGAGGTTATGGCAGCATGATGCTGAGGTATGGATCAGGGTTTCTCATCTCCAGTCCTTCAGTTTCCCCCACATTTTTATTTTAACTTCTTAAAGGGGAAAGTTCTCAGGTTAATATAAAAAATATGTAGGAAACAAATAAAATAAATAAATAAATAACAGAGACTGTACTTGGAACTCCCATTGGAGCCAGTGGAAGAGTTACGACCACCTCTATTAAAAATGGAGCGGCTTTGGGGCTCGTTCTTGAGATGTGTGTCGCAATAGCAGCATGCTTTATACCAGTACAGCTAATGCTTGGCAACGCCTGTGGTGATCTTTGGCTTTGATTAAAGGGGTGTTTTGGGATACCACAAATCACTGCTGATATAAATGATCAATATAGAAACTCAAAGGAACTATATGAATCACTGCAAAATTGACTAACTTAATGGAACGTAGTATAAAACGTGACCTTTAATAATCAAGTAAAAAAAAAATAGTAAGCAAACTGTATTCCACTATATTGCAGGTTTAAACCAAAGTAACAGAGCGAGTGCCCAAGCGTCTAAGTGCGTTTTATGGCAAAAATGTGTTTTTTGGCTTAAGTGTGGAACTTAAAGGGGTTGTCTCACTCCAAGGATTGCTTTTTATGTTAAAGATCTTGCAAAAACAAGTCATTTTGCAGTATATGTCCATTACCAGTGTCCCACCTATTCCTAGATATCCCTTCTTGTATGAGCTGCATCAGCTCTTTAGGTCGCTATAGCTACAGACCTGTTCAATCTCTCCTGATAGGCTGAAAGTACTGGTTGCTATAGCTACAGACCTGGCTTTTACTGCAGGCTAGTAGAAGCCGGTAAACACGCCCATGAATTCAAAATGAGACGAAGAAAACAGGACTGAGGTGAGAGGGATCAATGTAGTGAGACAACCCCTTTAAGATTGAGGGGAGAAGTCATTGTTAATCCTTCAGCAAATACCTGTGTGTGTTATTGCAGTACATCTAAAATTTATAGCAGACATATAGTTTATACATTGTAGCTATACTTATTTTGTATATAGATAACATATGTAGTATTAACCCCTTACCGACATCCCCCCGCGGCTGGAGTGAGCTCTGGCCGTGGGTGATTAACCCTATCATGGCTATACAATACATGGAAATCCCTAAAGATGAATTTATGCTATCTATCATACATGAAAAAAACTTTGAGATTCTTATTTCACACGTTTTGATCAAAAAATGTTTAAGCAACCCACGGCTTACAACGGGATCTCAAGGCGGGTGGTCCTACGCTATCTTTACTCTCAATAGAGCCAAATCCAGACTTCACATTGGGTCAACCGACCTCCATTATCCAGAGAGAAAAATAAAAAAACACCAACCTAGCAAGCATACTGCACTAATATAACAGCCTGTGAAGGTGGGCGGGGTGCAAGAAACCAAAATGGAGGCATCATGGTCGCGACATAGAAGCTGCAAGCAGCAGAAGTGAGCTCCTGCTGCCTGTGATCATAGCAGTGAGCGGCGCAGACGCGCTCACTGGTCCACTCACCGGACAGCCCGGACGCTAAATGAAAGCATCCAGGTTGTCTGGTGACATCACCATGCCCACAATGCATTGTGGGCATGGTGATTGAGGGTCACCATGGCGACCAGTACACAACAGTAATGCTGTGTGCTGATCTGCTATTGTATGAACGATTTGACGATCGTTCATACAATTCCCCTCTGGGGAGAAGTTAAAAAAGTGTGAAAAAGTAAAAAAAAAAAAAGTGTAAAAAGTAAAACACATGAAATAAAAACACGTACACTGCCCTTTTCCCCGTTACAAACGGCAATCGCCCCAAAAAAGATAAATAAAGTACCCATGTTTGGTATCGCTGTGTGCGTAACAACCCGCCCTATAAATATGTTACGTTATTTAACCCGTATGGTCAACGCCGTAAAAAAAGTGTCACAGAATTGCGATTTTTGTTCATCTCACAGGACATAAAATGGAATAAAAAGCGATCAAAAACTCATATAACCACCAAAGTGGTGTCAATTAAAACGTCAGTTCATCCCGCAAAAAAAACCACACAGCTCTGTATACGGAAAAAGTTACCACTATTAGAAGACAGCGATGCACAAATATTGTTTTACACAAAAAAAACTTTAAAAAAAAAAGACTTCCACATAAAAAGCTATATAAACTGGGTATCGCCGTGATCGTCTCAACCCACAGAGTAAAACTAACCTGTCATGGATACTGCACGGTGAACGCTGTTAAAAATAAAAAACAGTACTAGGATTTCAGTATTTTTTTCACTCTGCCTTCCAAAAAACAGATTTAAAAGCAATTAAAAAGCCTTGTCCCCCCAAAAGATACCAATAAAAATGTCAACTTATCCCGCAAAAATCAAGCTGCTATACAGTTCCATACACAGAAAAATAAAGTTCTGGCTCCCAGACTATGGCGATGCAAAAATATGTTTTCCCTTTTGAATAAAAGTGTTTTTATTGTATAAAACGTAAAAAAATTAAAAAAAATATACAAATTGGGTATGGGCTGTATTTCCCCTGTAAAGTTTTGGCTGGGAAATGTCTTTTAAATTACCAAAACCTTTGACCCCCAAAAAAAATAAAAAATAAAAACATACCAGGAATGCTGAAATTTTGTTAAAAATTTCCTAAAAAAAAACCTTAATAAAAATTTGATCAAAGGTCTTTATCCCCCCCATAATGGTAAATTTAAAAAACTTAAAATATCCCGCAAAAAACAACCCCTTAATCAGCTCTGTAGGGGCAAAAAAAAAAAAGGGTTTTTGGTTTGGCCCCAGACTATGATGATAAAAAAACGAAATTTTTTTTTTTTAAAGTTTTCTATTGTGGTAAAAGAAATTTTAAAAAAAAAAAACTCTAAAAATTTTTTATATCATTGCAATTGTCCAAACCACAAAAAGAAAAGTTATCCTGTCTTTTACCCCATACGGTAAGCTGAAAAAATTTAAGGGCCCAAAAAAATTTAATGGGGGCGGGAACGGTTTTTTTTTCCCCCCCTTTTTTCTTTGGCCCAATGCTAAAAAAAAAACAAAGGGAACCCCCCCTTGTACCCCCAAAAAAATGCAACAATTCACCCCTTTAAAATGGTTTTCAGGGGGGGGGTTGTTAAATTTCTAAAAAGGGCCAACTTTGGAAAGGTTTCACCGGGTTCTGGTACTGTGGGGGGCTTTGCAAATCCCGACATGGACCCACCAAAATCTGCTTTCCAAAAACCCAAAAATAGTGCCCCCTTTGCCTTGAAAAAAACCCCCTCCCAAATGAAAACCGAAACGGAAAGTTTACAACCCACGTGTGGGGTTTTTGGAACTTGGAAGACAAACCCGTAAAAAACAAATTCGGGATGTTTTTTTTTCCGGGAAATTTTTCCAGTTTTGCACTGAAAATATCCCCGTTTGAGCAAAACCCTTAATGGGATTAAAAAAAAGTTTTAAAAAAAAAAAAGGTAAAAAATTTTTAAAAAATTTAAAAAAAAATTTTTTAAAAAAAAAATGTTATTGTGAATAGCCCAAAAAAAAAAACCCCTTTAGACAAAATTGGGTATTAATTCTACGGTTAATACATTTTGTTTAATTCGAACGGGTTTTAAGTGTAAAAAGTGTAGGGTGTAAAAAAAAAAAAAAAAAATGCAGAAACTGTATGGAAAAATCCTTTTTTTATGTTCACGCTGAAAAAAATTATTCGCTTAATTTTTTTTGCAAACTAAAACCCTACCCCTCAAAAAACAAGTCTTCATACAACTGCATCACTTAGAGGGAATGTGTCATCAAAAAATGACATCGTTTACTCGTGTTTTTATGTGAAACACATTTTTAAAGAATTTTTGTTTTTTTTATTTTACATAAAACTTTCAATATTTTGCCTGCGGTTTTCACTTTGGTCATTACCCCTAAGAGTAGTTTTATACTTCCTGTTCTGTAGAGAAAGCTTTTCAGTAATTTACTCATGGTCAGTACAAGCAGGGTTACACTGAAAGGAGACACCAATGTATAGATAAAAAAAGAACCCCATCAGTAAACTTTTGGAGTTCATTTTTTCCCCCCAATAACCCCCTCCCCCCCACACTGAATTTTTCCCCAGGTCCTGAGCTTTCCCTAGAAAATCTTATAGAAGTCAATGGGGGGGGGGGTGGCCTGGACACAATGGGGGTGGGGGAACCCTCTCCACTGAGCTCCTGTGGAACAAAAGGGAAAACGGGTAAACACTGCGGCCTACCATTGTGCAAAGCAAACCTTTCCGGGAGCAGACCACGGGGGCCCAGCTTTTTAAAAACAAAGCGCCTTCCTGCGTTGCCAAAAAGTACCCCCACCCAAACCATTCACACAGCCTGTCCAATTAAACCCGACGGGAGAACAAGTTGGGGGCCCAAGCCACACTATTTTCACTCAAAACTGCAGGGGCCCGTTACAGCTGGGAGGGCATACCTGCACCTTCACGGGCAGTGATATCCAGCTTCTGCTTGCAGACCCAACATCAAGGCTTAACCCTCCTCCCCCGCCCCGGGACCAAAATAACCCTTTCCCGATGGATGTCCTGAAATTTTGCCCGTGCTCTCATTTTTGAAGGGTTGCAAATAGCTTTTAAGCTCAAGCTGTGCCAAGGGGCTGCCTGTCCCCCCCCTTGCTACACAGCTTCCCGAGCCTACCCTGCAGTTTTTCCCAGCAAAACTTTCACTGCCCAGTTTACTACAAAATCTGAAAGACCTGGGGTATAATGGTCACCAATACAGCCTCCAGCTTCTCCGGAATAAGGACCGGGCTTTCCCCTGTTCTCTGGGCAGTGCACCTTGGGGAAACTCTAAAAAAAAAAAACCCGATACCCCCGTTGGGACCTCTTATTGGGTGGTGTGATTTGCCTTTCTACAATCTTTTCAAAAATTTTTTTTTTTTTTTTTTTTTGCACTAGTCTTGTATTTTTTGTTTTTTAAACCCCGCCAACCCAAATTTTAACCAAGCATTTCCCTCAAAGCGGTACCCCATTACTATTAATACTCCCCCATAAGTGAGGGAACCTGTGGTTTCCCAAATCTTTCCGGGGGAAAGCACCAACTATATCCTTTTAATTTTTCCCTTTTCTTATCATTTGCATTGGAAAATAGCAGAGGCATCCCCATGAATTAGAAAAAAGGCTCAGGACCAAATTAATCCCTTTGGGAAACCCGTTTCCAAAACGCTGTGTTTTTTGGAAACTTCACAACCCATCATTTTTATTTTTGGGCCCCCTTGTCTGTTTGCTCCAACGTAATATCTATCAAACCCTGGGGGGAACCACAAAAAAAAAATAAAACCCCCAAATTTCCCCGGGCCCTCCCAAAATCCCAAAGATTTTTCCCTCATCCTCACATTCTAACTCTTCAAAAGAAAAAAGGTCTTCACTTTACAAACCCCTTTTTCCCCCTTCCCCTTTCCCCCGAGCTGGAAACAGTGGACTTAAACCAAAAAGGGGGCCTCAGATTCACACCGCTGAAAAGTAGCCTCTGTCCGCAGCTTTTCCCCTTCATTTCAGCATCCTTACAATTGACATTAAACAGATGAGGATTGGATTAAAAAAAAGATATTCTGTCCTTGGGGGGCCAGGGGGGGAACAATCCAATCTAAAATGGCTGATTTTGAGGTTTCTCACAGTAGTTTAATTGATGCCCAAATTTTACTCTGGAGGAAGGGGGGGGTGCAGCGACTCCCCAATCAAGGTTCTGAATTTGGGGGGACCCAAACCAGGCCAAACAAAAACCGAAATTTTTGGGGATCCCCTTAAACCGTTTTTTTTCCCCAAACCCAAATTAAAGGGAACCTGTCACATAGGGTTTTCCCCCCCTTGCTGAGGGCGCACAAAAATAGTGAAAAGACCCCCCTTAAATTTTGTAAGATGCAAACAGTTTTTTAGAGCCCTTTACCCCTCAAATCTTAAATTTGTGGGGTAGGTGTTTCCCCCCCCCCCAAAAGTTTGGTTTTTTCACCCGTTTTTTACCTATTCCAAAATAAAAAGGTTTTTTCATTTTAGGTGGGCGGGGGGGTGAACAAAACGGGGTCCTTTTTAATGACTTTTTCGAAAAAGAATGACTCTTTGGCAGAAAACTCAGATTTTAGGGATTAAATACACGGGAAAAATAAAAGCAACTTACAGAAAAGGGGAAAACAGCGCTTTGGAAACAGGGAGGTTTTGTCATACTTGTGCGGGCCCCCCACCCCGGGGGGCATAACCTATGTGAAAGGTTTCCCTTGAATTTCATACTTGAAAGAATCTTATGTCCTTACTACTTCCCAAAATGCGACAAAAAATGACCTAGTTATTGGGTAGAATTTAAAAAGGGGTTTCCCAAAACCCAGTAATCTTTTCCCCAACAAATCCCCCGAGACACTATAGCCTTTTCCCTTTTTATAATATTAAAGGGAAAATTTCCTAAGAAACTCTTCCAAGGCTGGGCTCCCTTCCTAAGCCCTTCCCCGGGCCAAATTTCCCATATTCCCGGGCCCTTTTAGCGGCGACCAAGATGAGAAGGGAAATTTTAGCCTACACAAAAATTAAAAAAAACGGAATCAATATCGGGGGTTTTCCCAGAAAAAATCATCACAAAAGAAGGGTTAAAATTGATGCAAAAAAAACGGAGGAAGCTGCTCTATTCTCAAAAAATTTGGCCCCTTTGTACCACGATTGAGTCCATCGAAAAACAGATGTCCAGAGATGATCCCCCCTATTGGCCCAAAAAAATCTTAGGCTCAGATGAGACTTGTGAAAAAACATTTTACCCTTTTCTTTTTTGTATGTTAGGGATGTGGGATTCGTCAAGCTTTATTGCGGTCCAAAGGGGACTTGCCCACAACCCCAAATTAAGGAATAAATTCTGTTACGCCGTTTTTTAAAGTTTCTATATAGTTAATTAATTTCTTTTACATAATTTTTGGAAATGATTTTATTGTTATTGTTTTGCATTTTTTCCCCATTTTTCTCTATCTAAAGGGTGTTAATTGCTCTTTGTCAGAATTAAATTTAAAGGGATTTTATAAAGCTCATTCATACAATGTAAAAAGGGATTAAAACTCACATTAAGTGTTATGTTATGGGGGAGACGTCTTTAAACCCAAATAGATATCTGTTTCGGAAAGATTGTGGCAACAGTGCGCATAATTAAAGAATAAACATTCCTTTATATTTTTCAAGCACACTCTTACAGAAAAGATGGGTTGCAATTATTTTTAAAAAAACTTTCTTTAAATTTCTGAACCCTTTTTTTGACCAGAAGGTGATTTCTCCTTTTTTGTGAAAATCAATTTAAATTATGTATTTAGTCAAATTTATTCCCAAATACTAAACTTTTAAATTTTTTTAAACAATTTCCCCTAAAAAAAAATGTTAGAAGAGGTGGTCAATATTTTGGGGAGATTTAAATGTGTCTTTAATAAAGAGTTGGCAGGTCAAAAGTAAGAGAGAGCTCCATGAGATCCCCAACCCCTTTATTGGAGAAGCCCTCCTAATTTTGGGGCATTATATTCCCAAATAAAAGGAAATCATTTTTTTCTGCGTTTAAAGTCTATCATACGTGATTTCTTTAAGAAATTAAAAACTTGCCAAATTTATTCGTTTCAAAGGTTTTTCACTTGGTAGACCACCCCAAAATAATTAATTTTGGATTCCCCCTAATTTTAAAGGTCTTTCCCTTTTGGAGGCAAAATTTTTCTTTAAGAAATCGGGAAAACGTCTCATATTAAAAAACCTACAAAAAGAATTCTTTATTATTAATTCCCCCTCCTTTTCCCTTCCCCCTTTTCTGTGGTGTGTAACAAGGGGTTTTAAGAGGATTGCAGAATTCAATCAGAGACGTTAAACTTAAAAAAAAAAACCTTCTTTCCCCAAAAAAAAAAACCCCTTGAACCCTTAGAAACATTTAAAGTTCACTCTATTTAAATCAATAGGGTTCAAGGGAAAAATTAAAAAAGGGGAATTTTATTTAAAGGGGAAGGCCCCCAAAACTTTGCTAAAAGGATTAAAAAAACAAATGCAAAACCCGTATCGCCACTTAACAAAAACAAGGGTGAAAAAAAAACATTTAAACCCCAAATTTAATTGCACAACAATTCCGGAATATTTCTAAAATGTCAATCTGCAATGAGGAACATTAAAAAATTCCCCCAGTTCAGAAATCAATGATTCCCTTTTTCTATTAAACTTCCCCTTGAAAAGTTTTCCCCCGTTAAAAGTTGAAAACCCCCTTCCCCTATCAGAGGTCCCTAAAGCCATTAAATATGCAAATTAAATAAAGCCCCAGGGCTGAGGCCCACCAAAAAGAATTTATATATTTTCGACCTATTGCCCCCCACCTGGCCCACTTTGTAATGATACAGTCACCATGAAAGCGCACAAAGGAACTTTTTTTGGCCCTATTACTAAATCCAAAACCAGGTAAACCCCGGGATAAAATTTCCCAATTACGATCTATTTCTTCCCAAAATACAGAAATTAAGTATATGCAAAAATTTTGCCCGTGTCAACAGTATTCTTAGGTTTATACACAAGGAAGGGGGGCTTGTAAAAGGGAGCAGGGAAGAGATGCCACTCGATTTCTCCTTATTAGCTCGATAGCACCACCTTCAAAAAAGGAAAAAAGCCCCCCTTTCTTTAGAAGGGCCCAGAGAAGGCCCGAACGGTTTAATGCCAGTAAATAGGGTTTGTTCTAGAAAATTTTGGGTTCTCGGATTCATCTTTGATGAATTATTGCATTTTACGAAACCGTAGCTAGGTTTTGCTTTGGTTTTCTGTTTTTTTTTGATTTATTATGGGAAATAGACAAGGGTATCCACCTCCCCCTCATTTTTTTCTTAGCATGGAAACCCCTTTTCGAAACCATTTGATTAACCCATGCATTTGGGGTTAAAAAGTTCAAAAGTCAGCTAAAATAAATTTTAGCGAGATGTAATGCTTATCAAAACTATCCCAACTCCCTACCCCACCATTTTGGGACGGGGAAATATTTCATCTCTTCTTTTTTAAATTAAAAAAAAGTCAAAAACTTTGTTTCCCCCTAACGAACCCCACATCCAAAACCCAATTAAAAAATTCGGCTTTATTTTTGGGAGGTGAATCTTAATTATTTAGGTATTGAGGTTACCTCCCCCCCTATTAAAAATATTAACTTAAATTAAATTTACAATTCTCAGATTTAGAAAAAGAAATAAATAAATTACTCCCTTAACCTTTCATGGATTGCCGGGAATTAATTTTTAAGATACCCCTTTCCCCCAAAATTTATATGTATTTGTAGAGCCACCCCTTATCTAGTACCAACCACTATTATTTCTAAGATTCAACCCTCCTTGCTCCTTTATCTGGAAAAAAGGGAAGGCAAGAATTAAAAGGCCTCCTATTGTAGTCATAAAAATGGGGGCCTATCAGTACTGATCTATTCTTCTATAGTATTGCAATCCTTTTAGACCAAGCCTTTTTCCTATGGATCAGTTAGACTTACCATTTGGGTCAAATGGAAAACTCCTTTTCACCTAGCCCAGTGAGAGTTCATTGAGATTTCTTTACTGGGCGCCCTTCCAAAACTCCCCACTCAGATCTTTTTCAGACTCTTTAAAGTAGGGTCTCTATATGTCCTAAAAAATAACTGCATCTACCCCTCAAAAAAAGGATATTTTCCTATAGATATCTTTAATTGTTGGGAAAAAACACTCTCTTTCAACTTGTTAAGATTTCATTTTTCTTTACATAGATCACTATTTAAGGGGACACCCTGAAACCTTTTAGACTTATCTTCCTTTACTCTTTACCCGTACTCTCTTCTTCCAATTCCTGCAAATTAGACATATTCTTCAAGGTATTCCATGGCCCACCAACCTGTTCAACTCTCAAACTTTCACAATTTCATTTTCAAAAAGAAAGGATTCGAAAAGGGTCTCACACTAATATACAACATGCTAATCTCTCACAATCCCTCATTCAATTTTTCTACAATGATCAAATGGGAAAAGGAGTTAGCTCGACAATTTCCTATGTCTAGCTGGTCAAGGGCCCATACAATTCCCTCAACTCTAAATGCTGAAGCCATAGAGAAACCATGCAAAAAATCCATCTTAGATTTACAGGTTTGCTGGTTCCTCAGACCTTTGCTGGAAGAAATGTGGTCAACAGGGCACCATGCTTCATGTTTGGTGGGGTTGCCCTAAGGTTAACGAGCTTTGGCTCACTGTTTCTAAACTCGTGACTGAAGTTACGAACTTTCAATTCGTAATTAACCTGGAGTTAGCTATACTAGATATTGGCCTTTCAGAGTTTCCTGTATCTGTTTGTACAATTTTCTTCCCAATTTTTAGTTTCCACCCGGACTGCTCTGGCTTTCCCTTGGAAAGATCCCGATATTCCATCTCTCTCAGAAATAATTAGGCGTGTTAACTTTAACTGCTTGTGTGAACTTCGACTAATAGACCCTTCTCATCTCTGTAACAAAAAACGCTCTTTATGGTCAGATTGGCTCTCATCAAGACACTGTGCCTGGTTTTTAATGTTCCTTTTACATCTAATGGATTTGCTTATGATTGATCTACACTCTTGTATGTTGTCGGCACCTTAATTTGGAATATGCAACCTTGTTTTGTACTGAGTTTCGTTGTTCCTTCATGTAGCCCTAAGTTAGGTGCTTTTTATTATCTTACTTATAGTTATAATACTGTTGGTATACCTGCTCATGCTTTTCTAATAAACCTGTTTAAAGAAGTCAATGGGACTGAGTCAGTCTTAATGATCCTGTGTGCATGAAGCTGCTGATTGCTGTTATAGCAGTGCAGGCAAGAAAGCTTTCCCCACAATCATATATAGACGACCAAACTGAGAAATCCACAATCAGAAAATAAAAACGGCTAAGAAGAAAAGAATATGTTTCGGTATCTTATTTTTAATTAGTTTAAAAAAAAATTGGCTACAGATTCCCTTTAAGAGAAAGTTATGACTATTGAAACGCAGGGAGGCAAAAACTACAAAATTTAGCCAGTAATTAAGGCCTTTTTAGGCTGGCTGGTGCTTAAAGGGGTTGTCTCACTCCATTGATTCATCTTACCTCAGTCTTTTTTTCTTGGTTTCATTTTGAATTCAGGGGCGTGTTTACTGGCTTCTAGGCTGCAATAAAAGCCAGGTCTGTAGCTATAGCAACCAGCGCTGGCAGCCTATCATGAGTAAACAGGTCTGTAGCTACATCAACCTGAGTAGCTGATGCAGCCCATACAAGAGGGGATATCTCAGAATAGGTAGAACATTGTTAATGGGCATATATTGCAAAGTGACTTGTCTTTGCAAGAGCTTTAACGTAAAAAGCAATCCTTGTAGTGAGACAACCCCTTTAAAGGGGGTCTGTTGCAAATTTTTTTTTTTTTTTTTTACTTATTAAATCACGCCCCTGATCCATATTCTTTTCCTCTCAGTCGTTTTTATTTCCTGATTGTATATTTCTCAATTCGACCGTCTATATATGATTGTGGGGAAGACATTCTCGCTTGCACTGCTTTAACAGCAGTCAGAGATACTTTACAGCAGCTTCATGCACATAGGAGCCTTAAGACATAGATGTCTGAGACAGAAACTAGGATAGTTTTCACTGTGAAGGGAGGCGAGAGGGGGAGCTGTGACATCTCCTCTTGTGACTGGTGGATTCTGTGTTATCTGTACACAATGGGGTCTCCTTTCAGTTTGACCCTCTTTGTGCTAATAATGAGCAGACAACTGAAAAGCTCTCTAAACAGAACAGGAAGTGTCAGACTATTAGGCTTAGTGGCCAATGTGAAAACTGCAGGATTAAGAATTTTTAAAAAAAAAATACTGAAAGTGATCTGGAAAATTAAAAAAACATAACCAAAAATTCCTAAAAAATGTGTTTAACATCAAAATGTGAGTTAAACAAGAAGTCATTTTTTGATGACCCATTTCCTTTAAGGGATGAAGAGGTGTAATAAGCATTATTTATCCATAAGTTTTATTTAATTTTTTTGCTTCAGCATTACTGCGGTGTCCATATACAGTATTCTTAAAACATGACCAACAAAGAGGACTGGAGTTGATAAAAACTGCTTTAGATCAATTGGCACTTATTTATTGCATTATGATGGATTGATTTATTTTTTAAGTTTCTGATCTAATTTACTTTTACCTTTACAAAAGGTGACCGTGGGATGCCAGGCCCCTCAGGGCAAGGACAAATGAATAAAGGAGGGGTGCATAGGTAAGCAATCAGCTGTGTAAAAGAAGTATGAATATGTTCCCTTAGCTCCTGGTGTCAAGACAATCCATAGTCTATAGAGTCTCCGCCCATGAAACATCAGACCTTTTAATAAGGTACGGGCTTGTCCCCATGACACAGGTTTTCAGTCTGATTTACAGACCAGTTTTTGGATTTGAAAGCAGTCTATAAACAGACTGTCAACCTTTTACATTGACTTAAATGGAAATTCATGCAGCAGTCCTCATTGCATGGATTTTCTGGTGGAATTTTTTTTTTTTACACCGCAGGCGGTCAGAAAAACCGGTCATGTTCATTCTTCCGCACACTTTTCGGGTGGAACATGAACATGTCGGTGAGAAGAGAAGGCTTGAATCCGCAAACCGCAGAGAAAAGCCGTCCCCCTGCCAAAAAAGAGCAAATACCGGTTGGGATTTCCTGATCGGTATTTGGTCTCTGCCACGTCATCACAGCCTAAGTGATGGTCCTGCTTTAATGCAAGGTTCAGTTTGCCATTCTTACTTATTATGAAGGTGTTCTTTATCAGTAATACAGATTTCTTCAGAGGTGTCAGCCAGCTGGCCACAATAGACAGTTGTCTGTATTGTGCTGATTAGTATCAGATATGCCTGCAGACTATTTTCAGTCCATTTTTTCAGCATTCCACCATGATGCTCTTAGGCTATGTTCACACGGCATAATTACTCTGGGACTTCGGGAGCTTCGGGCGCGTACACCCGCGGGGCGGCCCGTGGGCCCCATAGACTCCGTGTTACAAGCGCTTTTTAGATCCATCTCGGGGACTGACAGGACGGATCTAAACAATTGGCAGTGAGATTATCACTACGGGCTATGAGGAAGACGCAGCGGCGTTCACATGAGAGATCGCCGCTGCGTGTTCCCCTCCTGCCTGTCAGCTCCGTCTTTGAAAGAATGAAAACACCGTGTGAACAAGCCCTAAGACGCACTTTTTTCCCCAAAAATTTGGGAGGAAAATGGTGGTACGTCTTAAAGTCCGAAAAATACGATAGGTGCGTCTTATGGTCCGGTGCGTCTTAAAGTCTGAAAAATATGGTATTTCAAACCTTATTTTTCTTATTTTTATCTATGGTTCTTTTATATGGAACAGCCACAATAGAAACTTTTATCCTTGAAATGTACTATTTTCAGACTTTTTTTTATTATTTTTTTAAACAAGTATTTCTGGATCTTGTTCTTTAACAGGGCACAAAAATGATTTAACAGTAAATTTGACCAACCAAGAAAAGCTTATGGAGAAAATGTCTGGAGAATTCGTACCCTCAGAACATGCTGCGGACAGCATAGAAAAATGGGGCCACGGTGGATAAAAGAAAGTTATACTAACCTACAAGTCCCTTCCTCTGCCGCTCTAGAGCTACCTGGCAATGCTCTTCAATTCTGGGTTCTTGTCCCAACACACAGAAGAGGCTCGCACTCCAGTCATTTACATTTGAGCATAATCCTCTCTTTTGCTTGTCTGGACAAAAGTTAAAAGGGGCCGGTCACCAGGGAGCTCCGGAGCAGCAGTGGACCTTTTAGGCAAGTGTTGTGTTTTTGTGTTTTGTTTTTTTTTTTAGAAACAAATGCAGTCTAGTGTGAACAGATGGCTGATACCTGTGCAAAATAATTGTAGTGGCTATAAGGAACCTTGTGTAAAAGCAGTGCTTCACTTACCCTGTTATGTGTCTGGGATAGAGATGCCATTGAAAGATAAATGTGCTGTTAGAGGCAGTAAGAGTAGTCATGCCATTTCAAGTGTTTTTGCATTATTTAAAGGGGTTGTCTCACTACATTGATTCATCTTACCTCAGTCCTGTTTTCTTGGTTTCACTTTGAATTCAGGGGTGTGTTTACTGGCTTCTAGGCTGCGTAGAAGCCAGGTCTTTTAGCTTAGCAACCAGTGCTGGCAGCCTATCAGGAGAGATCAAGCCCGGTCTGTAGCTATAGTGACTGAGGAGCTGATGCAAACCCATACAAGATGGGATATCTGAATAGGTGGACCATTTTTAATGGACAAATATTGCCAAGTGACTTGTTTTTGCAAGATCTTTAACACAAAATCATTGTAGTGAGACAACCCCTTTGCATTTTTCTTCCCTTTTTCAACCCCTTTCCATCAATTGTATTTTAGTATACCATGTTTTCTCTTTGCACAGTAATTTTCATCAAAATGAAAACTCTCAAAATGTGTCAGCATCCGCGGGGCCTCAAGGAGGGAACTTTGGAGGACAAAACAGACCCAATGATCATCGGTTTACACATCGTTACTAAATTTTTCAGTATTTTAATAATTGATTTGAAGGGTTTTTATGAATTGATGTGCTTTGCCTTGTAAAAAGCAATTCCCTGCATACACTATTAAAGTAGTCCTAATGTTCAAGAGTATTTTGTTGTAACTATTAGTTTCGTTTTTTTGCCTTAAGCAGTTGAACCCTAGGGCTTCATGGTGACAGTGATATAGTTTGCAATTTTGTTTGCAGTTTTCTCCTAAATATAAACCTATTGATGTCGCTTGCTGATAATATTGTAATTGGACCAGAAATTTCAAGTGCACGGTGCTAAATGCCATTGCACTTCACTATACAGCATATTTTCATTTGACTGACACCACCAAAATAAATGATTGAGACACATTTAAAGGATAATGCGAGACCTCTTATTTACCACCGTGACTAAAATTGAATTTCACAGAGTCCTTTTACAATGTGACATACCAACTTTGGATAATAGAATCAAAGTTTCATTTTGCGGTGTCTAAAGATACACCACTTCCACCGAAAGATTTTTCTTCCTTAGTTTTGTTAGCCACACACGTTTCTTTTATCTCCTATGTTGCTATAGTTAAATATTCTTTAACACTCATTTTAAGTGTTATTTTGTAATATAATTTCTTGTATTTCAATAAATAACTTCTCAATCTTTTTTTAGTGTCTGTATCCTGTTTTTCAGAAAACACTGAGGTGCTTATTTCCCACTTTTTTTTAATTTTAAAAGCTACAGGCTGTGGATACCTTTGACATCAGAACAATATTAAGTGTTGAGTGTTTCAAACATGCATGCATGAAGTTTTAATTTGCAGTCTCCATTCCTTTATATATCTTCAGACCCCACTGAAAATATTTTTTTTTCTCCCCACCCCAGTGCAGCATTTGCAGTGATATATTTCAGCAAGGGGTGACTATTTGCAAGTTCAGAGGAATTTTAATGTGGATATTGAAAATCTGCAGCATGCCCTGAAATATGCAATGTGGTTTTGAAAACTCCCTTTGTTGTATTATTTGCCGCAGATTTCTTTTTTTTTAAATTTATCAACAACAATCTGTAACAAATCTTCCATCTCTGAATGTTGCCTATGAATGATGTAGAGGCTTAACGATATCACATATTGTGCTTTAAGATAGTAAGAAATTTTGGCCCATATAATCCTTGTTTATTTGTAGAAAATATAAAAATTTGCCACTTTCAAACTTCAGAAATTTGTCTGCAAGACAGACAGTTATTCCACTCAATATAGTTTATAACTAGCATCTACCATATGTCTACTGTAGGTTGGCATCATTTTTAAACACGTTTTTCTTTTACGACCTTAGAGGGCTTAGAAATTTTGTAATAATTTTTCACATATTCTAGAACATTTTCAACATAGATTTATTTTAGGAACCAGTCCAGTTCTGACGTTCTGAGCTGCCTGTATGTTACCCCCATAAATAACACCATCTAAGAAACTACACCCCTTAAAGTATTTAAAACACTGTTAAGGAAGTTGATGAACCCATTAGGTGTTTCACTGAAACTAAAACAAAGTGGAGGTGAAATGTCAAAATTTTCTCTTTTTGGGGGAGGGGCAGATTTTAAATTTTTATCAGTTTTTCACTGGAACATGGTATTTGTTACCAGGAAAATGAAAATCAATATTGATTTCCCAGATTCTGACATTTTTAGAGACATCCCATATGTGGCCCTAGTTCGCTATTTGGCTCAACCACGAGCCTCAGAATGAGGAGCACCTACTGAACTCTGGGGTCTAATTTTCAGCGCCATTACAGGTTTGAGGACATCCTAATGTGCTAAAATTTAATAAATCCCCCTAAAGGACCCCATATTGGAAACTACATCCCAAAAGGAATATATCCAGGGGTGCAGCAAGTTTATCACCCCAACAGGTGTTTCACAGATTTTTTTTAGCATTAATGAAAACATTTTTAGTTTTTTTTCCAACCATCTGCAGTTTTTGCTGAAAATAAAAATTTTTTTAAAGGGAGTCTGAAAAAAAGCCCCCAAAAATTTTGTTGTGCAAATTTTTTCCCAAAAGTTCAGCAATAGTGGGTGCAACTGCTTTTTGGGGTGCGTGAAGGGGGGGATCACTATTTTGGTGCAGTTTTTTTTGGGGGGCCCCTATCTCATTTTAAAAAGCCCCAAAGTCCCAAAGGTGGCGTTTTCCAGAAGTCCCCCTATTTTGGATTCAAAACACCTTCGGGTTTCCATTAGGGGGTTTTTGGCTTTTTGGGTGCACGGTTTCCACATTTTTTTTAGCTTTGGGGCCATGAAAATGAGGGGGGGGGGGGGGGGGTTTAAACAAGTTCGCATGATTTTTTTTGGGGTTCTATTACAGCGTTCCCTGCAGCAAAGTGACATAAAAACTTTACCTTGGGTGGGTAAAATTAAATAATTTTTGGTTTTTTTATTACCTTTACACCATAGAAATGCGTTTATAAAAAAATTGCATTTTTAGGTCTTCATAGTCTGCTAGCCATAAGTTTGTTTTTTTTTTTGTTTTTTCTTTAAATTTTGTATACAGAGTGTATAAAGGGATAAAGGGAAAGGGGCTGAGAAGCCCCCAGCGCCTCTTGGTTTAAAAATCCTCAATTTGCTTTTGACCCCCCAAGTCTTAAAAAAGAAAAAGGATTTTTTAGCCAAACCAGTTCTTTCCATCTACAGACAACGCTGTTTGGGATTTTTGTCCCTCTTCAGTGCAGAGTAGGAAAAAAGAACTGGGGGGGGGAAAGGGATCGGGGTACTAGGGAAAGGGAAGATTCCTTAGGGAGAGCACCCCGATGGCATGGGCCCCGTTTTTGCGGGATGAATTGACATTTTTATTAACATTATGGGGTGCATGTGACGCTTTGATCACTTTATTATGGTTTTTGTGAGGTGTTTTGAACAAAATACAGCAATTCTGGTGTTTTTAAATTTTTGTAATTTTTTTTTTACAGTGGTCACCGTGCAATATAAATGACCTGCTAGCTTTACTCAGCAGGTCGATGCAATCATAGCGATACCTGATTTGTATACTTTTTTTTGTGTTTTACTGATGTTACACAAAAAGAAATCGCCATAGTCTGAGAGCCATAACGGTTTTATTTTTATGTGTACGTGTTTTTTTTTTTTTTGGGGGAGGGTTTTTACGTTTTTATTGATATCATTTTGTGGGGACAAGAATTTTGATATTTTTAAATTGTTTTTTGGAAGGCGGGGGGTGACGAAAATACTGAAAACCAAATATTTTTTTTTTTATTTTAACAGCACCCTGTGCGTGTAGTGACAAGTTGTTTTATTTGGGGTCAAGACAAAAATTTTTGGCGATACCAATTTATATAAATTTTTTTGTAATTTTTTGAAGCCGTTAAAAAAAAAAAAAAATTTATTTTGTAAAACAAATTTTTTTCATTATCTTCTGATAGCCATAACTTTTATTTTTCCCTTTCAGAGGGTTTTTTAAAACCTTTTTTTTTTGGGATGAAGACATTTTAATTGGGACCCCTTGTTTATATGAGTTTTTTTTTGATGCCTTTTTTTTCCATTCCCTGTGTGGGGTTTAACAAAAATAACAATTCTTTTTTTTTTTTTTTTTTTTTTTTTTTTTTTTTAACATGAGGGTTCACCGCCCCGGAAATTTAAAACGGGGCAGAGGCTTAGGGTAGGTCTTTTTGGCCCGCTTTCCCAAAATTTATTGTGCTTTTTTTTTGATCTTTTTTCGGGAAATTTCGTTTGTAAAGAGAAAAAAGAGGGGAAAGTCCTGTTTTTATTTTTTTTTTTTTTTTCTGTTTACTTTTTAATTTTTTTTTAAATTTTTTTTACTTTTTCATTTTTTTTGCATTTTTCCCCCAATTGGGGAAAATTTTTATCAGTAAATTTGTTCTTTAAATCACTGATAAAAATAGAGTTCATTTACACCCCTTGCTGCTGTATACGGGTTTCCTTTG
Organism: Phyllomedusa bahiana; assembly: GCA_025379985.1. NCBI lineage: Eukaryota > Metazoa > Chordata > Amphibia > Anura > Hylidae > Phyllomedusa > Phyllomedusa bahiana. Next base: position 37,146 of record JAODAL010027233.1, read on the forward strand.
AACTGTCAACCCACCATCCCCAGAAAATTCCCTTCATTGCTTTTCCCGGGGTTTTGGTGACAACCCAATCCTTTTACTCGCCACCCTGTTAACATAGTGGGGGTCTTCCCTTAAATAAAAAGGCCGGCAATTTCCTCCCGCCGCAGCAAGCCCCCTTGAAAAAAACCCAAGACACCCACTCCGGGCAGACTCTGTCTATACATCTTTTCCCAATTACATTTTGAAGTTTAAAAAAAAAAAAAAAATTTACTCCCCTTGACGCCCCCGCGAAAACCGTCCCCCCAACAGCGCCCCCCATCAAACCTTTCCCACCCAGAGAGCGCCTCCTTTAAACCGTCCCACCCAAGGAGAGCGCCTCCATAAACCCGTCCCACCAGTGAGCCCTCCATAAACCCGGTCCCCCCCAGGGGAGCGCCCCCAATCAAACCGCCCAACCCAAAGAAGCGCCTCCTTTAAAAAGGGTCCCGCCGGGGGAGCCCCCTCCATCAACCGTCCCAGCCAAGAGCGCCTCCATAAACCCGGGTCCCAGCCGTGAGGCCCCAAACAACCGTCCCCAGCAGTGAGCCCCCTCCTCAACCGCCCCAAACCCAGGAGGGCCTCCATAAACTGTCCCCCCCAAGAGAGCCCTCCATCAATTTTCCCCAGCCAGGGGAGCCCCTCCATCATTTTCCCCAGCCAGAGAGCCCCTCCATCTGTCCCAGCCAAAAAACCCGCCTCCATAAATTGTCCCAGCCAGAGAGCCCCCCATCAACTGCCCCAAAACCCAGAGAGCGCCCACCATCCCCTGCCCCCAAAGCCAGGGGAGTGCCCCCATCACCTGCCCACCCAAAGAGAAATCACCATGCCCACCAGAGACTGCCCCTTCCCCCACCTGCCCCCACCCAGGGGACTGCCCCCTTCACCTGTCCCACCCAGAAAACTCCCCTCCATCACCTGTCCCCCCAGGGGACTGCCTCCATAAACCTTCCCCACCCAGAGACTGCCCCCATCACCTCCCCGGGGGCCCAGAGACTCCCTCCCCCTCCCCCGGGCCAAAACCGGCCCCCAACACCTGCCCCAGCCAGAAACGCGCCTCCATCACCTCCCCCAGCCAAAACGCCCCTTTCCACCCAACTGTCCCAGCCGGGGAACCGGCCTCCATAAACTGTCCCACCAGAAAGCGCCCATCACCGGGCCCAACCCAAGACTTTAAAATTTTCCCAATTTGGGGTCTAACACTATGCTTTTTTTTCCCCTCTTTCGTATCTCCACTCTCCTCACACATACTGTTTACCCCCAAAAACTCCCTGGGCGGAAAACAATGAATTCTAAAATTCCCCCTGCATTCAAACCCTCACCCCTGTCTCCCGCCCAAAAACCTCTTCCTCACTGTTAATGCCCCCCGCCCCCAAACCAAACCCCTCCAAATACAGTTATCCCTACTGCCACCTACTCGCCCTCCCTGTTTCCCTTTCTGGTTTTGGGACAATCCCCCCATCCCCGGGCCCCCCCCCAGCACATTTCCCACCATAGGTCCCTTTTCCTTTCAAACGGGAATCCCCAAATTTCCAAATTTTCCGCAAACCCCCTTTCAACCAGTTTCCCCAAACCCTCTGTCCCGTGCTCCCCCCAAACCTCCCCTTTTGGGGCTTTTTGGAAGGGCCCCGGGCCCTGTAGAAAATAAACTCTCATACATACATGCCCTTGTTCATTCCGCAACCAAACTCTTCCTGGTCTAAACTGAAACCTGGGCCCCCCTCTGACACAGTCTCCCTCCCGCACTCTCTTTTTGCGGCCCCCCAACTTACCCAACTCCTCGCCCTGGTAACAAGCTGGTGGAGGCGTCGGCCTCCTCCTGTTTTGACCCTGCTCCTTTTTTCCCCGCCCCCTCTGCCTTCCCCCAAAATTTTTCTCCCTTTTAAATGCACTCTGACCCCATCTTGGGCCCCCCCCGACCCCCAAGTGGCGTTGTTACCCACCGCCAGGGCCCTTTCCATGGCCCCTTTTTTGACCACTTGCTTCCTGGTTTTTCCCCTTTTTTTCCACCCCACATCCCCACAAACATCTTTGGGGGACTTCAAACAAACCAAAACGACACCCCCCACTCTGCTTCCAACAAACCTTTCACTTTGCTCCTCCTTTCACCTCTTCCCCAATGGACCTCGGGGGCCAATCACAAAGATGGACACACAATGGACCTCATTTTTTCTCCCGGGCCCCTGCCCCCTTTTCTGACATCTCTAACCTTTTCCCCCCCCTATATCTACCACAAAACCCGCCTTTCCTTCACCACTATCTTTCCCCCACCTGCTTCCCCCTGTCTCATATCCAGTACGACCCGCCCGGGAAAATTTCCAAAAACCCCAACCCCCACACTCTCTCTGACTCTCTTACACCTCTTTTCCCCTATTCCTCATTCAATGACCCCGAGCAGCCCCCCATTTTTAAAAACCATCAAACAACACCCCCCTTGACTCAGTCGGCTCCTCTTTCCCCACAACAGAACCCCCAAAATCAACCCAAAAACCCCGGCACACAGACTCTACCAAAAAACTGAGGCGAAACTTCAGAATTGGCCCGAAAGCCGCTTTGGGAAAAAAGGAAAAAACCCCCAGAGGAAAATTTTCCTTTTACAAACACTCACTGCCCGACATTTAAGTCCCCACTCGCCTCAGCCAAAAAAAAAACTATTTCACCACTCTCCAAATTTCCCCCCGTCCCCAACCCCAGACAATTATTAAAAACCCCTTTAAATCTTTTTTCCTCCCCCCCCTCCCCCCATCCAACCTTCCCCCCATCCTCCTTTTTAGCAGATGACTTTTTCCCCTTTCATTCCTCCAGAAAAATTTAAACCCCATCAGAGGGAAAACTTCAGCCCGGGAGGGCCCCCACCACCCCCCCTTACCTTGCAACCTGCTCTTCCCCCCCTTTAAATTCTTCCCCCCGGTCACCCTGAAAAACCCCTCCTTACTGTCCCAAAACCAACCTCCTACCTGTAAATTTGACCCACTGCCATCCCCCCCATCCAGAACCCCCAGTGTTCTATCATCCCCGCACTCACCCAACTTTTTTTCAACCTATCAGTAACATCTGGGATCTTCCCCCTTCGCCTTTTAAAACATGCTTTCTATCACTCCAACCTAAAAAAAACAAAACCCCTTTTTCCCCTCTTCCCTTTTTCCAAATACGCCCATCTTACTGCTCCCTTTTTTCTTCCAAACTCCCGAGCAGCACGTTTTTATCTTTAGTGTCCTCCCACCCCCTTCCCCCAACTCTCTTTTTGGGCCCTCTACAATTGGGTTTTTTGACCCCACCACTCTACCAAACCCCCCTAAAACCCAAATTCCAAATAAAAGATTAGTAACGCTAAAGCCTCCCTGCCAAATACTCTGTGCTCCCCTCTTTGGGCCCGTCCCCTGCCTTTGCACCCGTCCCCCATTCCCCCCTTCTTAAAAATCCTTCCCCCTCGGCAAACACGGCTTGGCTTTTCTGGATTTTTCCTCGTTTCCTAGTGTTCGGAATTTCAGGTCTCTCATTCTTGCTCCCCTCCTCCCCCCCGGCCCCCTCTCTGGGGGTTTGGGGCCCCCAATTGGGTAGATCCCGGGTCCACAAATCTTTTTCTATCCAAAAAAACCCTTGGCCCTCGGGGGCAGCTATTTGCCTCCAAAGGGGTTTCATTCCCCCCTGTTTGCGTTTATACCCAACTCTACATCTCCCGGCCCCCGAAATTTACTTTTTTTTCTACCTCCCGGTCCCTGCTGTCTGTCCTCCATTTCCTCCTTCTTCTCATCACGTTCCCCTAAAAATAAAAGTGGAGAAAACAGAATCATTTATCTTTCCAAACCCTCCAACTCTACCCCTGCCCCTGATCTCTCTATTTTTTGTCAACGGGCCCCACATTTTTTCCAGGGCCCCAAAGTCCGCTGGGCTTGGGGAATCCTAGGGCTTTGCTTTATTTTCAAACCACACATCCCAAACCCCCCCTCTGCCTGCCGCCCCCACCTGAAAAAACATTTTTCTGATCCGCCTGTTCCTCGGCTATGACAATACAAAAATGTTTGGCCCTGTTTCATTCCCAACCCCCGACTACGCAAAAATCCTTTCAGTGGCCCCCAGTAGCACCCTCGCCCCCCTTTCCCAAACCATCCTTATCGTCTGCGCCCTGTTTTTCCCCACTTTTTCCTCGTGTCCTCTGCCCTCCCCTCTTTCCAAACCCTTCACTGGCTTCCCCTTGCCCCGCGAAATTACTTTCAAGCCTACTAACCATGACCCCAAGGCTCTCCCTTTACCTCTCCCCCCATACATCCCCTGCCCTAATTTCCAAAAAAATCCCCCCACCCTCTCCGCTCCTCACAGGACCTTCTCCTCTGCTCTCCCCTTATTTAGCTCCTCACACAAACCCTGTTTCCAAAAACTTCTCCCCTTTCTTCACCCCCACTCCCCGGAACCAAGCCCCAACAATCAATCCCCTCCACTTTCACCAGCTTCAAAAAAACAACCTGAAAAACCCAAAATTTTTTCAGGCTTTTCCTATAACCTTTACTAAACCTTGCCCGTCCCCTACTTCCCCACGAATGGGCTGGGGCCCCTCACCTCCCGTCCTTTCCCCCCCTTGTAATTGTAAGCCCTTTGGGGGTAGGGTCCTTTTCTCCCTCTGGGATCCAATTGTCATTATCCCTTTTCACTGTACTCCCTTTTACCCTTTTGTAATGTTTGTAACCCCCCCGAATGGGACAACGCCCTGGAATCAATGGGGCTTTAAAATGAAGAATAATAATAATAATAATAATCACAGACAACTCGGAAGTGTTTCTTACAACACTCCCAGTCTGTCACATATTCACACAGCAGCGGCAACTTTAGAATATTAAATAAGAGGTTCTTCATTTGCACATGATTGGGTCAAAAACCTGCAAAAACTACAAATAATCTGGGTCAAATGAAAGGGGGTTTGGGGTCAATAGGGGAAGAGGAAGGGTCAGTAGGCCAAGCATAGGGCGTCAGGAGGGGGCACCGGGTAGAGAGTGCTTCCCGATAAATTTCAATACCAGGGGCGCGCAAAAGGGTAAGGTTGGGGGAAGGGGGACCCGAGGGCCCCCTTAAAAAAACACGGGAAGATGTTTTCCCCGTGGGGGCCCCTTTGCAGAGTCTGTTTAATAGCTTCAGCTAGGGGTGCTAATTAAACAGGGGCCTTGGGAGTTCCCCCTAAGGGAAAGGGGTTCTGATGGCATGTAACATATCAGCACAAGGTTGCTGTCCTTAAGGCTATGTTCACACGGCTTATTTGGGGGACGTATTTCGCCCTGCAATTGCGCCGCGGGAGAGGGGGCAGAAGCTCGCCGGCCCCACAGACATTCGTCATGCTCGACGCGTATCCCGCCCGGATAATGTACATGTCACTTTCTCCCCGCTCGCCGTAATGTGCGAGCGGGGAGAGGAGACGGAATCCATCGTTCTCTATGAGAACTGTGAATTACCGTAATGACTGGGACGTATCTCGCACCGTACTTCGCGCAGTACGCCTCGAATTATGGGCTGAAATACGTCCCAAAATAAGCCGTGTGAACGTAGCCTAAGAGGTCCGCCTCGGGAAAGTTCATGAACTCTATAGCAGGCTGCAACAGTGAAAATCGGCACCCACCTCCGATCATACCATCTCCTACAAGAGACCTAAGGACAAAGAAAGTGTGTCCAGGATGTAAATGTATAAATGCAGTGTGTGTATGTCTGTATAAATGTCTATCTTTGTATATATGCTATATAACATACTTTTGTGTGTGTCTATATATATATATATATATATATATATATAATCCAAATGTGCGTGTTATTTATGTATAAGGCCCTATTCGTATTATGTTTCAGAGATATAATGCAGGTATCTTTCTGGATACAGTGATAAAGGTACACATAGCACAGCAGAGAACTATTGGGCAAATGTGGTTTCTTTGGGCTAGGTTTACTCTTTCATGTTCATATACACTTTGGACATGTGTTGGACAGAAAACAAAATAATGTATAAACATAAAATAGAGCAAACATACCCCAAAAGAGACTTAATTTGCCCTGTAGTCCTCTGTAACTCCTGTGGTATGTATTGGGATACATTTTTTATTTCTCAGTATCCCAACAGATATCTGCATTGTATCCCTGAAACATGATACGAATAAGGTCTTATACAGTATATATACAGGCTGTCCCCGGGTTACAAACAGTTTAGGGACTTTAGGGTCGTTCTTAAGTTGAATTTGTATGTTGTGGGGAGGGAGACGGTTTCAATGGGGTTTTAATACGGGGTGTGTGCTTTTCCAGACCGAATATTTTCCTGGCGTTACCTAGTGGGTATTTGGAGACCTTGATGTCCTGGGTGGGGTACGGGGGCCTTTATGGTATCCTGTTTATTCTTCTTCTTTAGAAACACTATGGCTCCCTTGAAATCTCTCTTGAAACATGAAGGGGCTGAATGACCCGATCAAGCGTAATCTCATGATGAGGTTGATTTAAGTTATATATGGCGGCTGATCTATGTCTTCAGGAGACCCACCTGACTAGCCCTATATCCCATACACCTCCTAAACCGTGGGTGGGATGGATTTATCACTTGGAATATTCCCCCCACGCAAGAGGTGTGTCTCTACTAATACGCAAGAACGTGCTTTTTCATCTAGATGCTATTGAAATTGATAAGCATGAGGCATATTTTTGTGTATTGCTATATTGATGATAATAAGCCATTCATTTTGATCAATAGTTACATCCCCCCTCCTTTTCAGCTAGAGGTCATTCATTTGGCGATTTACATTTATCCTAAAGTGGTCTGAGGTTTTGTGGTTGGGAGATTTTAACTCAAATTGGGATACCATCCAGGACAGATTTAAAGGGGTTTTGCCACAAAGTGAGTTCCTTACCTCTTATCTGCTCATGATAGAAGATAAACAAAGCATGTAGCATCACGAATGGCTGCAGGGGTGAGAGGGAGGGGGCTGAGTAGAGAGAGAGGAAGCAGGGAGCGTCTGCAAAGTTTACTCAAATAATTACATTACAACCAGTGGATTCTCTATACAGCAGACAGCCTCATACACTGCACTTTTCTCCCCAGCCCCTTGCAAGCTCCTTCATGTTCCCTGTCATCAGATAAGAAGTGCAAACACGCAAGTGCGGCCAGATCAGCTCCTGTCAGTGTCCTGGTCGTGTCTAATGTAAACTTTTAAGTAACTAAGGGCTTGTAAGGAAGGCTGTAGCTCTGAGGCTTCACTTTTTGTAATCACATATATTTAGAAAAGTGATTAAATACCCATTTTGGAGAATCCCACATCAACATTACATCGTGGCAAAACCCCTTTAATCCTGGACAGACCCCTGACCACAAAGACTCCCCTTCTCCCCTGCAGATGGCCGTGGATGCAGTTGGGCTGATTGATGCCTGGGGCTCTCATCATCCATCTACTTCCCAATACTCCTGTTTTTCACTGGGATATAATGGGCTGTCAAGGATTGATTTGGCCTTAGTAAATAGACAGCTCCTACTTTTTGTTACAGAATGTACATATTTATCTCGCTCGGTCTCTGATCACTCCTCCATTGTACTAAATCTTGCCTCGTCAGATTTTGTCAGATCTAAAGCCTGGTGTTTTAATCCGTACTGGTTCACGCTTCTTCCACCTTTTGCCCATTTTACTGCTAAATGGGTGGACTTTTTATTGATAAATGACCGCCACTCTTCCCTCCTTACAATTTGGGATGCGTTCAAGGCATATGTTAGGGGAGAACTCTCCATTGCTGTCGGCGATTTAAAACGCTCTTATGCGGCTAAAGCTGACTCGTTGGCACTTGATGTGGCAAAAGCGGAATTGCCCTACTGTATATAGGGAACCCATCTGAAGAGAATAAGTCTAGTCGGCTTTTACAGCAAAAATTATACACACTTACTGGGAGACCCGTGCCTCATTTTTTACTAGGCAGTCTTTTTTTTTTTTTTTTAAATGGACAAACGCTGCGGTAAACCGCTGGCCTGTGTGGCAAAGAGGACCCATGAGCCCCCAGTAATCACAAGTTTGATACAACCCAATGGGGTAAATATTGGCAGAGTGGCAGAGACGTTCCGTACGTTCTATGCAGACTTATATGATTCCCACACTTCAGTCTCTGAGGCAGAGATATTGGACTACTTATGAGACGTAGATTTGCCTTCCCTTACTGCAGATCAACGCACTAGTCTATATGTCCCTATCTCCCCTGAGGAGATTCGGGTACCCATTGCCTCATTTAAAAATGCCAGATCCCCTGGAACAGATGGGTCGGTTACCTGTAGAATTTTTTAAGCAGGATCCTGAATTTTTCGACCCACTGCTACTCAGGTTATTCAATGAGGCAAATAATGCGTCTTGTCTTCCTGCCTCAATGCGTGAGGCATTAATTGTTGTACTCCCCATGCCCGGTAGAGACCCTGGCTTATGTTCATCGTATAGACAATTTTCCGGATGTTAAAATACTGGCCAAAGTCTTGGCCATACGCCTTAATTCGCTCATTCTTCCGTCGTCCTTGCTGATCAATCAGGTTTCATGTCCAGCAAACACACGGCCATGAATATGCAGGGTCCCCATTCTAATGTAGGTGCTAGGATACTGGTGTCCTTGAACACAAGTAAAGCCTTTGACTCTGTGGAATGGAACTACCTGTGGTTGGTCCTTCATAGATTTAGGTTTGGTCCATCCTTCATCTCCTGGGTTAAGATTCTGTATCACCAGCCGGTTGCCAAGGTTAGAGTGAATGGGCTCATATTAGACTCCTTATCCTTACGTTGAGGTACTAGACAGGGGTGCCCCCTATCACCACTTCTCTTTGCTATGGCCATTGAGCCTTTAGCAGCCCGTATATGAGCAGATCCAGTTGATACGCAGATGATGTCCTACTGTATTTGCAGGATGCAGACACCCCACTTCCCAGAGCTTTTGGTGTTGTCAATACATTTGGACAATACCCCGGCCTACAGTTCAATCTTGAGAAATCCCACTTAAAGGGGTTGTCTCACTACATTGATTCATCTTACCTCAGTCCTGTTTTCTTGCTTTCACTTTGAACTCAGGGGCGTGTTTATTGGATTCCACTAGGCTGCAGTAGAAGCCAGGTCTGTAGCTATAGTAACCAGTGCTGGCAGCCTATTATGAGAGATTGAACAGGTCTGTAGCCATAGCGACCTGAGGAGCTGATGCAGCCCATACAAGAGGTGATATCTAGGAATAGGTAGGACACTGTTAATGGACATATATTGCAAAGTGACTTGTTTTTGCAAGATCTTTAACATAAAAAGCAATCATTGTAGTGAGACAACCCCTTTAATGGCTTTAGATTCTTTTGCCCCTTCACAGCAAGCCTCTGCTTTGCCATTGCGGAGGTCATCTCAATTCACCTACCTGGGCGTTACCATATCTGGATCTTTGTCGGAGTTTCATGACCTAAATATTAGCTTGCTCTTAGTTTTTCTCCGCAATAAGATTTAGGGATGTAGTAAGCTTCCTCTGTCATTTATGGCTAGGATTAACTTAGTGAAGATGATCCTCTTCCCCAGAATATTGTACTTAGTCTCCAGTATACCTACATTCCTCGGTGATCCGGGCATTAAACTCCATTCTGATCTCATTCATTTGGAATAATGGTAGGGCCTGTCTTTGCATACATGTCCTGCAGCACCCCTGGGATTTGGGAGGTGCATCCTTCCCTGATTTACGTACTTATTATTGGGCAGCCCAGCTCTCCCATATGGTCAGGTGGCACACGATGGATCATTTAAGGGTTATGGAGCTCTTCGTCAAGCCTTGGTACCTGGTGTATCTACACCCCTTTCATTGTCTTTTCTCAGCGCCCCTTAGATCCATTCATCGCCATCAGTGTCCCCTTATTCTCAAACAAACATGGAAGCCGGTGAAAGATCTATATTACCAAACAGGAGTTGATGAATATACACCTCTCTGGGGTAATAACAATTTGCAGGAACACCCTACTTTAGATAATTCTGTCTGGCATGGAAGGGGTTGGTATATTTATCGCGATTATATAAGGATTTGACGCTTAGGACATTTCAGGATTTGGCTGCTGAGTATCACATCCCTGACACTCTTTTCTTCCATTACCTTCTACTTAGGCATGTCCTGCAGGCGCATTTTCCGAACAACCAAATTGTTTTCCGAGAATTTCCTGTGCCCCTTTTGCTATGATCTCCTCCCCCGCTTGGGTTTAATTACCTGTTTCTATGCACTGTTGCTGAGGTTCAAACTGGGTGCCCCTTTTCGGGCAAAAAAAAAAAAGCACTTGGGAGGGGGATGTGGGTCCTATATCAGATAACCAGTGGGCAGTAGCCTTGGAGACCCCTAAGATGGTGTCCCCAAAATATGGGGGAAGGGTGACCCAACTATATATATTACATCGAGCATACTACACCACCACGTGGTTGCATAAATTTAAACCGCAGTTTCCTGATGTTTGCCCAAAATGCCTTTCCGCGCTGGGCACCTTTTTCCATCTATTGTGGGCTCTTTTATCAACAAATTATCAGATTTCTGAATGATAAAATGGGCTGCCCTATACCAGATGATCCTAAACCTGGACCCTGAGGAGTACCCATCCTCTGTGATCCTTACCTGCCTCACTGAGCTGTTTATTGCTAGAGAAACAATTGCTTGACACTGGCTGTCCTCCTATACCTCTTGTGCAGGATTGGATAAATTCTGTGAATGCCACTCTACTGTATAAAAAGTACATTTATTTGCATCTAGGATGCCCTGACAAGTCTGTCAAAATATGGTGGGATTGGATAGACTCCACACATACAGCCTTGGCAATTCCCTGTGTGGTTTAGCTTTAACTAGTAAGCCTCCTATCTGCTTGTCGGTGGTCTAGGGTTAAAGGGGTTTTATCATTACATTAAATGGTCTTCAAATTAAGGGGACAGAGAAATCAAGCAACTTTGCAATTGGATGTCATTAGCAGAGCTGTCTTGTTTTCACTGTCTCCCTTATCTTCGTTTTGTGTAAACACAGTTCCCCAGTCGGATTCCTCCTCATTTCATTGACTGACGGCTCTACTAATTTACATTCTGTCTGGTCCCTGGTCGTATTCACGGGAGCGCGCATTCCTGCCTCTCTCACTCAGAATAAGGGACCGGCAATAGTTCATTCTGGACAGTCGGCAGAAGCACAGTAACACTGCAGCTGCTTCTACAATCAGAAAACAGCAGAATTGTACCTCGGTGCCTAATGCTCCTGTGTGTAAACATTGAAAGGAGACAGATCTGTCCTGTTCTGGATGAGTTTATAGAAGACTGGATTCAACTGTAACAAACCTCCAGCTGTGAGAGAAGAAGAGATCAGTGCTCTGAGTTCATAGAAGGCTGTCTAGACTGAATGCAGGGCTGTGGTATGTAAACAAACAGCTCTTACAAAATAAGACTGCATAGGGAGAGAAACGACACAGTGACATGTGGACTCGGACAGAGGGGGGAGGGGAGAGCACATTGACTCGGGAGCGATCATGAACAGTGAAGGGGGGATGACGTCATCCCCCTTCAGTTAAACACCCAGGGAGGGGAAGAAACGCCCCTGGATTTGAAGAGCTTAGAAACTGAAAATACAATGAAACACAAACTGATAAAGCGATACATCCCCTTTAAGTCACTATTCCCATCCATGTTGGTAGGGCCAGCCCTCCAACAGGAATGTCATTTTGCAGATTTTATATATGGTTGGGTTTCTTGGTTTCTTTTTTCAAACCCCGCGGGTCTTCGATCGTTACAACAGAATACAATATTGCCACTATGAAGGTGAAGGATGCACACACACAAGTTCTAGTTTATTAATTTTGTTGTTGATTGTTAGGTAAGGCTCAAGTTTACACTTTATTCTAATATCATATTTCACAAAATTGTGACCGCTTTATACTGTGCAGCGTTGATGTGCACAATCTTTGTCATGAATCTTGTATTGTGATATCTGAATGACCATTTTTATTTCTTGTAATTGCAATTTTCCTTGTATGTGCTGCTTCTTTAAACATATAGTGTCAATTTTGTGTACCTCTTAATAAACTTGATTTTGTTTAAAAAAAAAAAAAAGTTGAATTTGTATGTAAGTCGGAACAGGTATATGTAGTACATGTATGGTGTGGCATGCTGGCACTTGTAGTTTCACGACTACAAATGCCAGCATTTCACTTCACACATGTACTGCCAGGGACAGTATTATATAAGTAATATACAAAAATAATAGTGACCCACAGAATGGACACTCAGTGTGCACTATGAATATATAGTACTGACCCACAGTGGTGATCAATAGTATATAAATGCAGACTGTTTGTCAGCTCTGTGGGTCAGTATTGTGTGTATGTGTGTGGTATATTAGATATAATATATATATATATATAGTCTACAGATTCATAATATTGATAATCACGATGTTATTATATCTGTATAGTGCATGACTGATTTCTAGCTCTTGAAGTCTGTGTTATAAATGTCTATTATTTAATACTGATCCACAGAGCTGATCAATATGATAACACTGCAGACTGTCAGCTCTGTGGGTCAGTATCCTATAAGTAATCTACAATAATATAAGTAATATACAATACTGGCCAGCAGAGCTGACAATCAGTCTGCAGTTATGTACTATTGATCAGCACTGTGGGTCAGTATACATAACTGTCAGCCTGCCTTCCAGATATAGATGCAATATACAGAGCTGTCATCCTGCCTATAACATACGACTGATGCTGCTGCCCCTGTTTTGTGTGAGTTTCAGGACAGAGAGGAGAAGCGATTTGTTCTGCTCAGGGCTGTTTACTGCAGGCTTGCCCCTCTTCCTCCTCCACCACTGAAGCCCCAGCAGCTTCTCTGTACCGGGGGATATTGGAGAGGCAGTGATTACACTGCTCTCCCCTGACATGACCTGTGCTGCGTCCCTGTGCTCTGCTTCCTCCACAAGCTGGGCAGCGGACCTGCACTGTGTGAGCAGGAAGGGATCTAACGGCAGCAAGGAGGAGGCGGAAGAGCCGAACACTCATCACTGCTTCTGCCCGCTGCCTAAGATCTCCTGTGCTGCGTACAGCCCGACATAGCTGGGGGACAGACGCAAGTCGGGGACTGCCTGTGTATGTATGTGTGTATGTATGTATGTATGTATATATATATATATATAGTAAGAAGGTGACAGGCAATGTCACAGAGGGAAGGTATTTTTCCCCTAGGGTACTGTCCTATGTGGCGTTAGGAAGCCTCTGGACCGATGCGTGTCACCGAGAGGCCTGGGCTCAGTGAAGGAAGGCCGACAGCTTAGGTGTCAATAACACTGTTACTGACACAGTGTTAGTATAGCGGTTCCAGTCCGCTTAGTCTTTGTCGGCTTTTCCTGGAGTGGTCACAGAGCAGTGTGGGTGGCCGCTCCCACGCCCCAGATAAGGCTGGTATTAGGCCTATAAAGCCTGGGCCTGCAGGCTTGTGGGTGTTCTGCCTGTGGACCTCTGCTGCTAAGTGGGAAACCACGCAGAGACCGTCTAATGGTGCAGGACAGAGAGGAACGCTTATAAAAGGTAGAGCTCACCGAGCGCTTTTGTTTGTGTTTTTTGTTTTTTTCCTGCAAAAAAACCCCGCACCTGGGCTTGAACTTTTACTTTTGCTCACGTCCGGTCTGTTAAGCCCCGCTGCCTACCGTTTTTGACGCTCACCCCCAAAAAAAATAAACAATTTAAAATATACATACCACCAACATTCTTCCACTTTTTGTTTGTTTAAAAATAACCCTCATGTGGTATATTCTAAAAAAAAGAAAAAAATCATTAGCCTGAATGGAACATATACACTCATAAAAGCTATGAGTGGAAACTTTACATAGTAGAAATAAAGTTGAAAAACCTGTAAAACAAACAGGAGAATAAAATAAGAACCGTTGTACACGCCCTTTTCCCCTTTACAAACGCCAATCGGCCTATAAAAAATAAAGTATGCACAGATATTTTTAAAAAATTTTGTAAAAAATAAAAAAAATGAAAAGTGGGTGGATGGCAAAATTTTGGCCCCCGTTAAGTTAATAGCATTGTGGCGCCACCATTTTGCTGCAATTACAGCTGCAAGTGGTTGGGGAGTGTCTTGTGCAGTTTGTCATTGAGGTGATGAGTTTTGTCACATCCTGGAACCTCGATTCAGTGAGGTTGGATGGAACGTTTGTGAACAGCTCGAGTTCAGTGAGGTTGGTATGGAGAGCGTTTGTGAGCAGCTGGTGCTCAGTGAGGTTGGATGGAGAGCGTTGTGAGCAGCTGGAGCTCATTGCGGTTGGATGAGAGCGTTTGTGAGCAGCTGGACTCAGTGAGGTTGGTTGGAGAGCGATTGTGATCAGCTGGTGCTCAGTGAGGTTCGATGGTGAGAGCGTTTGTGAGCAGCTGGAGCTCAGTGAGGTTGGATGGAGAGCGTTTGTGAGCAGCTGGAGCTCAGTGGGGTTGGATGGAGAGCGTTTGTGAGACAGCTGGAGCTCAGTGAGGTTGGATGGAGAGCTGTTTGTGAAGAGCTGGAGCTCAGTGAGGTTGGATGGAGAGCGTTTTGTGAGCAGCAGAGCTTAGTGAGGTTGGATGGAGAGCGTTTGTGAGCAGCTGGAGCTCAGTGAAGTTGGATGGAGGCGTTTGTGAACAGCTGGAGCTCAGTGAGGTTGGATGGAGAGCGTTTGTGAACAGCTGGAGCTCAGTGAGGTGGAGTGAGAGCGTTTGTGGAACAGCTGGTGCTCAGTGAGGTTGGATGGAGTGGTTTGTGAGCAGCTGGAGCTCAGTGAGGTTGGATGGAGAGCGTTTGTGAGCAGGCTGGAGCTCAGTGAGGTTGGATGGAGAGCGTTTGTGACATGCTGGAGCTCAGTGAGGTTGGATGAGAGCGTTTGTGACAGCTGGGGCTCAGTGAGGTTGGATGGAGAGCTTTTTGTGAGCAGCTGGAGCTCAGTGAGGTTGGATGTGAGAGCGTTTGTGAGCAGCTTGAGCTCAGTGAGGTGGATGGAGGTTTTGACAGCTGAGCTCATTGAGTTGATGGAGAGTGTTGTGAGCAGCTGGAGCTCAGTGATGTTGGATGGAGAGCGTTTGTGAACAGCTGGAGCTCAGTGAGGTTGGATGGAAGCGTTTGTGAACAGCAGTTTTCAGCTTTTTCCACAGATTCTCGATTGGATTCAGCTCTGGAAGTGACTTGGCCATTCTAACACCTGGAGACTGTTATTTGGGAACCTTCCATTGTACATTTTGCTTTATGTTTTGGATCATTGTCTTTTTGGAAGATAAATCTCTGCCCAGTCCGGTCTTTTGCAGCTCCAATATTTTTCTTCCAGAATGGCCTTATTTGGCTCCCCTTTTCCCATCAATTTTTAAACCCTTTTCCCCCGTGCCTGCAAGAAGGGCCCCAACCATATGCTGCCCCCACCAGTGTGCAGTGGGGATGGGGGGTTCCCTTTTCTTCATATCGCCCCACCATTTTGGGGATCGTGGGGATGGGGTTTTCCGGGGAGACCTGTGTTGCTTTTTAAAAGCCCAAACAATAGTTTTGCATTGTGGCCCCAAAAGTGGATTTTGGTTTATCTAGCAGATGCCCCTCTCCCCATGTTTTGCGTCAGTTTTTCCGGGCGGGCCCCTCATCTCCCACCATGTTTGGTGTCCCCAGGGAGCGGCCCCTTCTGTCCACATGTTTTGGGGTCTCCCTAGGCGCCCCATTCTTCCACATGTTTGGCGATCCCAGGCGCCCCTTCTTTCCACATGTTTGGTGTCTCCGGGCGGCCCTTTTTTCCAATGTTTGGGGTCTCCCGGGGGCCCCTTCCTCACATGTTTGGTGTCTCCCAGGCGCCCCTTCTTCCTCATGTTTGGGTCTCCCAGGCTGCCCTTTCTTCCACATGTTTGGCGTCTCCCAGGGGCCCCTTCTCCACATGTTTGGGTCTCCCAGGCGGCCCTTCTTCCACATGTTTGGTGCCCCCCAGCGGCCCCTTCTTCCACATGTTTGGTGTCTCCCAGGCGGCCCTTCTTCCACATGTTTGGTGTCTCCCAGGGCGGCCCCTTCTTCCACATGTTTTGGTGTCTCCCAGGCGGCCCCTTCTTCCACATGTTTGGGTCTCCAGGCGGCCCCTTCTTCCCCATGTTTGGTGTCTCCCAGGCGGCCCCTTCTTCCACATGTTTGGTGTCTCCCAGGCGACCCCTTCTTCCACATGTTTGGTCTCTCTCAGGCGGCTTGTGGTAAACTTTAAACCAGACTTTTTCTGGATCTCTTTGAGAAATGTCTTCTTCTTGCCTCTTCCATAAAGGGCAGATTTGGGCAGTGACTGATTGTTGTCCTATGGACAGACTCTCCCACCTCAGCTGTAGATTTCTGCAGTTCATCCAGAGTGATCATGGGCCTCTTGGCTGCATCTCTGATCAGTCTTCTCCTTGTTTAGAGGGACGGCCGGGTCTTGGTAGATTTGCAGGGGTCTGATGCTCCTTCCATTTCAATATGATCGCTTGCACAGTGCTCCTTGGGATGGTTAAAGTTTGGGAAATCTTTTTGTATCCAAATCTGACTTTAAACTTCTCCACAACAGTATCAGGGACCTGCCTGGTGGGTTCCTTGGTCTTCATGATGCTCTCACCCTGAGACTATCACAGAGCAGGTGCGTTTATACGGAAACTTGATTACACACAGGTGCATTATATTTATCATCATCAGACATTTAGGACAACATTGGATCATTCAGAGATCCTCACTGAACTTCTGGAGTGAGTTTGCTGCACTGAAAGTAAAGAGGCCGAATAATTTTGCACACCGCCCTTTTCAGTTTTTTTTTTTTTTTTTTTTTTACAAAAGTTTAAAATATCCAATAAATTTCATTCCACTTCACAATTATGTCCCACTTGTTTCTTCACCAAAAAAATAAAAATGTTATATCTTTGTTTGAAGCCTAAAATGTGGCAAAAGGTTGAAAAGTTCAAGGGGGCCAAATACTTTCACAAGACACTGTAAATATGTATAAATATATCTAAGGTCGATATCCTCTCCCAGGATCTATTTATACACAGGGCTACATATAGAACAAGGGGGCGTCCTCTATGTCTAGAAAAGTTTCTATATAACTTCTGGGGGTGAGGCGTTGAGTACGGCCACATTTTAAGGGCGTTTTTGCCTTCTCTCAAAACCCAGATACCAGTGTCATCCAGTGAATCTGGGCACATCAGATCGGGCAAAGCACCTGGCCAAGGTCTGAGGAACACAGAATCAGGACAATTTCTATGCCCGGGATCCACGAGCGGTGTACCCGCACCCCGGGAGAGCACCAACGCCATGAGCGGCCACGAAGCTGCAGGGATCCATAGCCAGCCTTAGGCGGGAAGGGACACGGAGACAAAAACTGGTACAGGGCTTTTTTTTTTTATAATGTAGATAGCAAAAAATGCTTCTTTAGAGGGTTTCCCTGTAATGTATTGCCCTTTTTCGATGGGGTTTCACTGGATTGGAATGGTCTATTATATATATGGGCCGCAACCCGCCCGTGGCCCCAGGTTCCATTTTTTTTTTCAAAAAGTTTTTTTTGGGGCAGAACTATACGGTATTTTTCATATATTTTTTAATCTATTGGGAGGGAATTGGGGCCCCCATTTGGTTTCTTTCACCCCCCCCACCTCCACAGGTTTTTTTCAAGGTTGGTGCTTTTTTATTTTTCTCTTGGATTATGGAATTTTTGCCCAAAGAGAAGCTGAATTTGACTCTATGAGATTAAAAATAGAGTAGGCCCCCGCCTTTAGATCCGTGGTACCGGGTGGGGTTGAATTTTTTTGATCAAAACGTGAACTAAGAATCTCAAAGTTTTTTTTATAAACTTGGTGACACACACCGCTGCAGAGAACATTGCCCTCCACTTATCAAACCAGGGGGGAGATAGTGGCTGAAAAGGGGCCGGGGGGAACTTTCCCCCTTTCCGCAGATTTTTTCCGCCAAGGGAACTGCCACCCCCTCTTGAAAGTTGCGATACCAAGGGGTGATGGAAGCAAACTGGGGGGAAGCGACGGTGAGTGCGGACATCACGCGGCAGTGAGAACCCCGGTTCATCCAAAACGGCCTCTGCAGTGGAGCGAGACGGCAGGCGGCTCTCCCGTACGACCCAGGCGGTGTCCCCCCAACGAGTAACCAACCAGCTG